>OY744515.1:175347725-175380225 GCA_963556195.1 Sepiola atlantica | reverse complement strand
TAAGTAACTGGCGAGGACCCGTGGCATAACGGATAAAAAGGTTGAAGTTGCAATTCTTAGTACGGGCGATACTAAGAATGCAATTACTAATTACTGAAGACTTTTATCCGCTGACGGAACGAGAGCAAACTACTCCTGTGGATTAAATAAAGTATTCCGTTCGAAATTCCGTACACAGATTCACGAGTTTGAGAAGATGAACCAAGAAGGTCGGATGTTAGATTGACCGAAATATTGCCACAATAATATCCAAGATGAGAACACTAGTCTGAATAATCAAAAGAATGCGAATATAACAGTTATATATTGCGAATATATCCTCCTAGATGATAATACAATCCACCTTTCTCTCTTTCGCACATATATACACCATATAATCTGACTTTTCATTTAAACTTCGTATATAGAACCAACATGCATCTCTCCATCCCTAACTCTCATCTCACCTACATTATATATATATATATATATATATATATATAACTTGAATTACTTGTGATGTGAATACTAAAGAACACCTCGCCATATACTTGATAACAAAATACCGCCATTTATCATAGCTATGGGCTAATCTTCTAGCTTTGAAGAAGATGGCATACCAGTATCGATCTTTATTTGATCAGCACACATCTTTGGTGATCTTCCTTTTGATTCTTCTTCAATAAAATCTTCTTCATATGATTTTTTTTTACATAACCGGAGTCTGGTATATTGAGACATGTCCTAACCACGTTATTCTTTTTCTCTGTCTTCAATAGGTTCATTAATATTAAACTTCTCCATCATATTATTCGTTTACTTACAATTTTCATTTCAAAGACATCGAACTTCTACCCACTCACTGTGAGTATAATCACTGTTTTAATGGCCTATACAGCAATATGAAATATCAATGCATTGTAAATCTCTCACTTCAGAGATAAAATCCTTCCTGCTCCATAGCTTTTCTGTTAGTCGTTTAAATGCAGAAGTTGCCATTCTTATTTCTATGTTAATGTCAGATGAAGATTTTAGAACGACTGTAACAAGACACACAACATTTTCTGCTTTCCTTGTGATATATATATATATATATATATATATATATATATATATATATATATATATATATATATATATATATATATATATATAGATAGATAGATAGATATGTATTAATTTTAAATAAATAATATTAAATTAGTTTTACCTACATATACTAACGTTTCGAGCTTTCGCTCTCATCAGTGCAGTTCTTCGTCGAATCATCCTCTTCGTCGAATTTAAATCGTCAACGACTTCCTGGGACAAATGCGAAAAACGTTCTATGCGCTTTTCTTCGCCGTCTTTATAAAATTCTGTTCTTTCTCCAGCTTTTTTGTTCATTTGCTTTTGACACCTGAGGATGATTCAACAAAGAATCAAAACGGTTTGTGAAACCTGTGAAACCTATGGAACATTTATTAATTTTTTTTATTTTAATACAAAAAGACCATCAGAAAAATAAAAAAAATAAAAAAAGGTATAATTATACAGACGAATTCTGTTATTTTTAACAATGCTTACATAAATGAGAAAATGCTGCCTAAATACACACACACACACAATATATATATATATATATATACATACACACACATATATATATATATATATATATATAAACTACGATATTGAATTATCTAACTGGTTTTTGAAGCCTTCTACTTTTTAGTTATGCTATTATCGAATATTTCAGTCCTCAAAATATATCTTCGATGAAGGATACACTCACTCAAGAAAGCTATATTAAACATACATTCCTATGTTGACAACTTAAAAAGTTTTTATTTTTTTATAACTGCTTGTGATTCAATCTACTAAATTCACCTTTCCAAGCCATCAATAGGAAAGCTAAAGCCTGTATGAAAGCCAATATGAATATCAATAACGACATATCGATCAGATGTCGATTGTGTGCATTGTTTTTCCATTTCATAACAAGATGAATTTTTTGTACTCTGCATTACATTTCGAATCGATTAAATTCTCTGAGAGTTCGAATTTATGTTTGACTGTCGTCGGCCTGTTCCAAATATCGAACCAGCAATTGCCAATTCGTTGTGCTTCAAAGTATTGAACCGCTAGTATGGCGAACCCCCGTGTGAATTAAGAAGGAAACGAATAAAAATGCAGAGACTCAAGGAAGGGGAGAGAAATAGAAAAGGAATAAAATAAAAGAAAAAAAACGCATTTAAAATAGTTTAACTTGCGTCTATTCAAATTGTGCGGTTAGCGATGAAAATTTTATTCAAACGAAAACGACACGTGGACGTTAAGGGACACTTATATCGATAATTAGAACCATCTAAAATGCTATTTAAAACATACCATGACAGCCCGACGAAAATTCGATTTAAAACCTAACTTTGACAGACTGACAAAAATCCTATTTACAATTTAAACCTCACAGACTGACCAAAATGATATTGAAAACTTAACTGTGACAGATCGCCAAAATATTATTTAAAACTTAACTTTGACAGACCCACGGAAATGCTATTTAAACGTAACCGTGAAAACCGACGGAAACGCTGTTTAAAAACGTAATTTTGACAGACCGACGAAAATGATATTTATTATTTAACCGTGAAAGACCGACGAAAACGGTATTTAAAACTTAACCATGACAGAGTGAGGAATGTTATATTGGCGACAAAACAATTACAGACTGCCAAAAATTATATTTAAAATTAAAGCGTGACAGAATTAACAAACTGCAATTTTAAACTGAAACTTGAAAAACCAAAGTAAAGATTCTTTCAAACTTAAGCATGACAGACATACCGAAGAACAACAGATTCTCTCATACAGACGGTTGGTCGTAATTCAAAAAAGAAGCGTCCATTGAATCTGTGTTTTCACCTATGTAAAATGCTATTTGCAAATTAAAGCGTGACTGGTCGTATCTAATGCCTGGACGTATCTCACTATGAAATGAAGAGAGAAAAAGAAAAGCAGAATTGGCCGTCATCCTTTGCCGAAAGAAGTTGACGCTTGAACTGAACTAAAAGGAAAAAACGGAAGATAAATATATAATGGACCAATATGCAAGGAAAATAAATATAAATACATAAAACGGTAATACAAATACAAAAGGGCGTGGAAGTAAAACAATCGAATAACACAGGTAATATTTGCAAATGTTACACATGAATTTATGATTAAATATATATTACATGCATATACATATATAATTATATATAAATATATATACATACATACACACACACACACACATATACATATATATATATATATATATATATATATAAAGATATGTATATATATCCAAAATATATAAACTTACAAATGTACATGTATATTTCTGTCTCGATATATATATATATATATATGTATAAATAGATATACATATATATACATATGTATAAATATATATATTAATATATACATGCAAATTTCTATATAATCTCTATATAATCATGCAAGTGGGTATATATATATATATATATATATATATATATATATATATATATATATATATATATATATATATATCAGTTGTTTTGACGTCTACGCATCATCAGTATGACTAGGCTTAGCTAGAAAATCTACACCGCGATTCGATATTCAAATATATATATATATATATATATATATATATATATATATATATATATATATATATATATATATATAGATGTTTGTGTGTGTGTGTGTGTGTGTGGAAAAGAGAAAAAGGAAAATCAAATTGAACGCAGGGAGAAATCATCAAACGCGTGATATTAACCGATAGAAACCGGTAAATCTCTCGTTTTTCATGATTTATTTTTGTCTTTAATTTGTTGTCTATTTTGTCATATCCATACACCCTGTCTCCATGGCATTTTATTTTATTATATATCGTGTATTTTATTCTCATATATATATATATATATATATATATATATATATATATATAGTGTTATAGCATTCTGAAGAGGCCAGGAGGTCGAAATAAAGTATAATGCCGACAGTTAGAATGTGTATATGAATTTTTTCTTTCTATATTCTCTCTCTCTCATTCTCATTCTCTCTCTCTCCCTCTCTCTCTCTCTCTCTCTCTCTCTCTATCTCTCTCTCTCTCTCTCTCTCTCTCTCTCTCTCTATATATATATATATATATATATATATATATATATATATATATATATATATTAGCCTCGTATATCTGCCCCGTCGCAAAAGGTAAGTGAAAACTGCCGGACGAACCATTTGAACTGTTTAGGGCAATGCAGAAAAGAAATAGCAAGTCAGACTACACCCCGCCGTCAAAAAAAAAAAAAGAATTCGTTTACTATATTTTCATGAGAGTTTTTCGTTCTATTTTCTTTTCAGTTTTTTTCAGTTTCGAACGTTTGGTTTCCTATTTTCTTTAATTTCACCGACTGTGACGTTATATTATATGTATAAATATTAATGCGAACACTAGCGAAGCACCATTTTTCTGTCATCTTTTGACAGAGTGTGTACTTGTCTATCTATCTATCTATCTATCTATCTATCTATCTATCTATCTATCTCTATATATATATAATAAACCCATCCACAGATACCTATTCCGTCATATAATTACTCTTTAGTATGCCTAGATGTATTCAGTGTATTCATCACGTCACTTAAAATTGTGACCAGCGCTTAATCTCTTTATGAGAGACATAGATATTCGAATATTTAAAAAGAATTCTCATTAATTTCTCAAACGATGAGTTAGTAAAGAAGTTAAGAACATTAATTTTCCTCTGGCCAATTGACAAGTTTGTTGTTGCTTTAGGTAACATGACTAGGAGAAGATGCACCGTTTCTTGTAGAGCAAGTGTATAACCGTGCTGAGGGGATATCATTTGTGCTGCGAATACTATGTTATTTTGAATATTTGGTCAAGGTTTACTTCCAGGGTGAAGTATCCTCATGTTAGGTTGTCCTGACAAACCCTTGTACAGAGAGTCCGATGACACTCGAGGATGGTGTCTAGTAGGTAATTCTAACTCTGTGTGTGCGTGTGTGTGTGTAGTCGCACAGATTAGTTTTGAAACAACCAAACAGCTGTCTGTGGAAGATATTATATCTCTCTCCCTCTTTCTCTCGCTCTCTCTCACTGTCTCTCTCTCTATCTCTCTCTCTCTCTCTCTATATATATATATATATATACATACATATATATATATATATATATATATATATATATATATATATATATACTTCCATTGCTTACATTGACTGTGCACTTCTCTGCTAAAACCATACAGAAAAGACCAATAAGAATATACATGGGCATAATTCTTGTTTCTATTGTGTTCTCTCCCTCTAAGTGCATTCCGAAAGTTCCGTATTTTTGTTGCTTTAAAACATATTTTTATGCATTAATGAATTGTTGACTTTTGCTAAAATATTCGATTAGACGAATATTGACAGTCACATGAAAGATAGACGCTCCCGTTTATATATGTATAGTCCTCCACAGACAGCTATTTCGCCATATACTGTTACTCAGTGTGGATAGACACGGTGAATGTTTTAACTGAGGTTCGAAACCAGACTTCTTGTACAACATTAAGCGTTCCTACCCCTTAGTCATCCTAGTACACCACGAAAGTAAAATAAATTATGTGTTGTTTACATTACCGGTTCTAGAGAACTCTATTCTAATTACAAAGAGTAATATTTTTCGATAAGTAGAAACTGCTATTGCCTTCCACTAGAGAGTTCAACCCAAGAATAGGGAGTAAATATATAGTTACCCACATAGAGCTGTTTTGCCGTATCACAGCTACTCAATGCGGCTAGACATGATACGTTGGTGAAGCCGAACTTCGAAAAGCGACTGGTAGTATAATAGTCAGTGTTTTTACCAATATATATATATATATATATATATATATATATATATATATATATATATATATATATATATATATATATATATAGCAATGATAAATAATTAAAATTACCTTATCTTAACATTTAACAAACTCATAGAATTTCTACACAACAAAATCTTTATTTTATGAAATAAAATTAAATAAATAAACTTTAAAAATATTATAGTAAATATATGAGATATAAATATTACTTATTTATTCTTTATTTCGCAGCTTTGAGCAATTAACACACACATATTGACGTTTTCACGGATGCTTCCATTCAAACATATATTTGATAAATTAAAGTTAAAAAATATATAACGATATATAAAACTGCAATCTACTACCTTGTTTAGTAGTTTCTATCGTTCATGGTTGAATATTTTAGAAGCATTTTAATACGTCCTTTTAATTTTACCTATTTTTCCTTTTTTGATTGATAATTTTCGGATCACCTCTATCCTTCTTCGTGCAATAAAAATGCGAAATACGGTTAAAATGAGATGTGTTTGTTTGAAACATGTACGCTTGTTTTAAAAAAAAACAACTTGTTTAGCGAAACCGAGTCTTAACCGTGCAAGTGTAATGACAAATTAGGTTAATAGTATGGAACCACTAGGATATGTCAACGAATATTTGGCACCAAACTATATGTGAAATTTCTAGAAGAAAAGTAAGAACGGCTTTGAAGATGATGTTTGGTTGAATTTCGATGAGTTGTCGCACACAGACATGCTGAGAACGCTAACTTTTATGCTCCACAATTGTAGCAAGTATATGCTGCTTTAGAAGCTCGCTACCCGGCAATGTTAACTCAAAGACTTACACTCTTGTAACATTAAGGAGCCCCAGCTCACGCTGCCAATGTGACAAAGGAACTTTAGAGATTAAAAGTACTTATTCACCCTCCATACAGTTTAAACTCCTTTTCAAAAGATTCCAACCGTCTAGAGCCATGGCTAATTTCTTGGGCGGAGTTTCGACAATGTCGATGAGATTGCACACGTTAACACAATGATTCATAGCTCTAAACCAGCCATATGTCATAAGTGTAGATACATACACCATAATACGATAGAATATATATTGATGAATAACTGCTTTTCGTATGTAACTAGGCTGCACTAATAATTAAAGTTTGACTCGATTTAGCATTTATAAACAAGAGTATTTTAGAATGACGTAAGAAAGTAAAATTCCATTTTATATATAGATTAAGTAAAGAGGAATTTTCCATTTGAAGTTAAAGTTAGAAAAGTAATGCGAGGATAGATCCACCCTCTTGTGTGTCGAACATTGAATAGGACAGGCATATTTTGGGATTCTCTGAGAAGCCCCACGAAAAAGTCAATACTATGCAATCGTCTAGATGAACTTGTTGTAAAAATGTAAATCCATACGAGAAGAAAATGCAGCAGGAGCCGATAATACAATTTTTATAATTGCCTCAATTTTTACAGAAATAAAGAAAAAGAAAACGGTTGCAACAAAAAGAAAAGGAAACAAGAAAAACATCAGCATCACTGCGACGGTTACGACGAACGACTAGTACTGCCGCCGTAATCACCATGACTACCTACAACGTGTCAATTCAATCTGAGCTGACAAAGATTTAAGCTATCATCGTGCTACACACCGATATACTTTGATTGAATTACGCAGTTTTAAGTGCTAAGATTTTAACTTTAGTAACATATATTAACCCCATAATTTTCTCCAGCTCTGCCTTTTTTCAATGAGTCACCACTTATCGAAGCAAAAAGCCACTCGATGATAAGGATTAATTAGATAGAATGATTGTCAATTGAAATATAAAGCACATTGACATTGGATTTGAGAGGACGATAGTCTATGGGGAAGCAGTCCACTTGTAATCCGTCCCACAGACGGGAAGCCTGTACGAAGAAGCTCTGTTTTTGGTAAGTCTGCCTAACGCTAGGCACACGGATGAAGGTGAGGAAGAGTTTTTTGTTGTTGTCACAAAACGAGTTTTTTTTTCCGTGGATGTCCTACAAGGATGAACCAGAGATTGGTGCTCGGTCGAGCCCCCTTCCAGTTTGACTGATTGTATATATTGGATCGTTTAAAATAGGTATTCTATTTCTACATAAAATAACCTGAAATGGGTTGATAAGTCATAAAACAGACAAGCCAAGTGAAACGCAATTTTTAAATATGATACTAGGTTCTGTTTCCAGCTTCATTTTTCCTTGTTTTATGAGCGGCTCGAATAATGGCAGTGCCCTTTTGACGCATACCCGTAGTTTTTGCAATAGTTTTTGTCTCGTTAAACAGTTTTAATTGGACATTACCATTACAGCGTCTACTCTTCCGTACAATACATTTATTGTTTTTATTACCTTATCTGTTTACATGAGTTTTATTTATGACGACGATTTCAATGGAATTGTTTTTCCAGTGTCAGAAACACCATTTTTTACGATTCCAAGTGAAATTTTATCAAATCGCTGCATTTGATAAATGTTGTGTAATTCAAGAGAACAGTTTTAAATATCAATCATTATTTCGTTTTTGTTAATTTCTTTGGCTCAAAACTAATGATTCATTCAGACATTTTTTCATTCGTTTGTCTCATTTATTTCTTATTGTATGGCGCATTGGTCTCGCATTCTTTATATATTTTGATGTCTTATTACGTTCTCATGGTAAGTAGAGTTGATTTATAACTAGCTATATAAAATGCAGTACCATATATATATATATATATATATATATATTTGGGTACAGAAAAATTAGTACAACATTCGTACCGTCGGTTTCAAGCACAGAATGACTTAGCCATTGGCTCTCTTGCCGGATGGATGAGTCCTTCTCTGCTAGAAACTGACGGTACGAATGTAGTACTATTTTTTCTGTACCAAAATAAATAAATATTACGCTCTTAATTTTTAATTTTTAACTTTAATTCTCAATTTATCGAGCACTCTCCTGGGATTTTTCCTGCTATATTACAAAGAAGTATATATATATATATATATATATATATATATATATATATATATATATATATATATATATATATATATATATACTAGAGCACGTGACGCGTTTGGTCACAAATTAAACCCGGATATAGATCGTTTGAATCTGCAAAATGTGAGTTTGTAAACCCAGTTAAATATAAAAAGATCAGAAAACAGAATCCAAAATATAGGTAATTTTTAAAACGTAAATCTAGGTAAATTTGGAAATGAAAATACAGATTATTTTAGAAATAAAAATGTAGGTAATTTATTAAAATGATGATATATGCAATTTTTAAAATAAAAATATATTTTATTTTGAAAATGAAAATATTAGTAATCTTTCATAAGTAATTTATTAAAATGATGATATATGTACTCTTTTAAATGAAAATATAGGTAATGTTTGCAATGAATATATAAGTAATTTTGAAAATAAAAATACAGCTACTTTTGGAAATTAAGGTATAGGTAATTTTTTAATGAAAATACAGATACTCTTTGAAATAGCGATATAGGTAATCGTTTGCACTAGAAAAAGAATTTCGTATGTAATCTTCTCTGTATTTTAAAATTACTTCAAAGAACTTCCAAAATTTATTAAAATTATTCAAAATGCTTGAAACGCTATACAAAACAAAATAAAACAATCGAATTATATTTCCTTATTAATTTCTTTGGAAGTACCATTAATTCGGTTGTGTACGTTTGACACAAAATATTCAGAAATCTATTGACACCAATCAGGTTATCTTAGTTCAGTGGTAGTTTTTTAAAGTTCAATTCGATATTACGCAGTATTGATAAAGAAATAACAAGGATAGCGATACAGTGATATTCTTTTTATCATAAAAAATAAAAATCGCCTCAACAACTTTACTTAAATCAGAGTGGTAACGTGGATTATTCATAATTTATTTAAGAGATAGATCGATATTTAAAAGATATAGAGCATTGCGATTATATGTATATGTCATTGTAACAGGTGGCTTAGGTATTGTACAACTCGGTTTTCCCTTAAGGAGAAATAGATAAACGTACACAATTACAAGTTATTAGAGACGTAGAAACAATAGAGAGAAACATTGGAAAACCGGAGACCAAGATTCATATTATCAAACGGAATCCGAGTACCAAGAATAAAGCGGAATTACACGGCGTCAAGTCGATATTTAAAAATTTGTCTGCAGATGATGTATGACGCGTGACCGGTTTCGTTCAGACGCACAAAATAAAACGAAAAAAAATCAAAATTTCCTGAATATTCATCAGTCTGTAAAAAATGTTCATAATAAAGTCAGTCCTTTGAAATATATAATTAGATTATTTTTGAAAAAAGCGATATGTTTCCGAATATTTTAGATGAGGATTGATAAATTGTATTAGATGAGGATTGATAAATTGTATTAGATAGGGATTGATAAATTGTATTAGATGAGGATTGATGAATTGTATTAGATGAGGATTGATGAATTGTATTAGATGAGGATTGATAAATTGTATTAGATGAGGATTGATAAATTGTATTAGATGAGGATTGATAAATTGTATTAGATGAGGATTGATGAATTGTATTAGATGAGGATTGATAAATTATATTAGATGAGGATTGATAAATTGTATTAGATGAGGATTGATGAATTGTATTAGATGAGGATTGATAAATTGTATTAGATGAGGATTGATGAATTGTATTAGATGAGGATTGATAAATTGTATTAGATGAGGATTGATGAATTGTATTAGATGAGGATTGATGAATTGTATTAGATGAGGATTGATAAATTGTATTAGATGAGGATTGATAAATTGTATTAGATGAGGATTGATAAATTGTATTAGATAGGGATTGATAAATTGTATTAGATGAGGATTGATGAATTGTATTAGATGAGGATTGATGAATTGTATTAGATGAGGATTGATGAATTGTATTAGATGAGGATTGATAAATTGTATTAGATGAGGATTGATAAATTGTATTAGATAGGGATTGATAAATTGTATTAGATGAGGATTGATGAATTGTATTAGATAGGGATTGATAAATTGTATTAGATGAGGATTGATGAATTGTATTAGATGAGGATTGATGAATTGTATTAGATGAGGATTGATAAATTGTATTAGATGAGGATTGATAAATTGTATTAGATGAGGATTGATAAATTGTATTAGATGAGGATTGATGAATTGTATTAGATGAGAGTTGATAAATTGTATTAGATGAGGATTGATAAATTGTATTAGATGAGGATTGATAAATTGTATTAGATGAGGATTGATGAATTGTATTAGATGAGGATTGATAAATTGTATTAGATGAGGATTGATAAATTGTATTAGATGAGGATTGATGAATTGTATTAGATGAGGATTGATAAATTGTATTAGATGAGGATTGATAAATTGTATTAGATGAGGATTGATGAATTGTATTAGATGAGGATTGATAAATTGTATTAGATGAGGATTGATGAATTGTATTAGATGAGGATTGATAAATTGTATTAGATGAGGATTGATGAATTGTATTAGATGAGGATTGATGAATTGTATTAGATGAGGATTGATAAATTGTATTAGATGAGGATTGATGAATTGTATTAGATGAGGATTGATAAATTGTATTAGATAGGGATTGATAAATTGTATTAGATGAGGATTGATGAATTGTATTAGATGAGGATTGATGAATTGTATTAGATGAGGATTGATGAATTGTATTAGATGAGGATTGATAAATTGTATTAGATGAGGATTGATAAATTGTATTAGATGAGGATTGATAAATTGTATTAGATGAGGATTGATGAATTGTATTAGATGAGGATTGATAAATTGTATTAGATGAGGATTGATAAATTGTATTAGATGAGGATTGATGAATTGTATTAGATGAGGATTGATAAATTGTATTAGATGAGGATTGATAAATTGTATTATCTCGAATATCCAAACTACTGTTCTGATCTTGGGTGTTATTCACACAAAGTTTCTGCCGAGATAACCTTTCGCCCCTCGTTTGTAGAACCGGAGAATCTTCATGTCGAACTCAGGAATATATACAAAATTTGGGACTGAACCCTTTGTTTAATCTACGGGAGTTATATATTTCTCGTTCCGTCAGCCATGACCACGTAGAAGTGTTAGGTAATATTTAATTTCCTGTAGTGATGGCTAAACTTTCGACCTCCAGAAGACTGTTTCTTAAAACTGGTTATTACTTAACACTTCATCCGTTTCGCATGCGTACCCGTTTCGCAACAGATAAAGTGTTAACTATTAATGCATTCTGACAGTCTTATATTCTGTATAGAATATTATATATTACATAGATTATGCATTATATGGTAGAATATTATATACTACATAGATTATGCATTATATGGAAGAATATTATATACTACATAGATTATACATTATATGGTAGAATATCATATACTACATAGATTATGCATTATATGGTAGAATATTATATACTACATAGATTATGAATTATATGGTAGAATATTATATACTACATAGATTATGCATTATATAGTAGAATATTATACACTACATAGATTATGAATTATATGGTAGAATATTATATACTACATAGATTATGAATTATATTGTGGAATATTATATACTACATAGATTATGCATTATATGGTAGAATATTATATACTACATAGATTATGAATTATATGGTAGAATATTATATACTACATAGATTATGCATTATATAGTAGAATATTATACACTACATAGATTATGAATTATATGGTAGAATATTATATACTACATAGATTATGCATTATATAGTAGAATATTATATACTACATAGATTATGCATTATATGGAAGAATATCATATACTACATAGATTATGCATTATATAGTAGAATATTATATACTACATAGATTATGCATTATATAGTAGAATATTATACACTACATAGATTATGAATTATATGGTAGAATATTATATACTACATAGATTATACATTATATAGTTGGTTAAGTGATATATTTTTCTAGTTCTCTATTATTTCTTTTTTCCATATATTTTGAATTTATTTTAAGTTGTAATTTATGTCATTATTTTTAAGGCAAATGTTTAGGGAATCTATGTTTTGTTTAAAATGTGTTCGTCGTCGGGATTTGTAAATAATTTATAATTTATAGTTTGTGTGACATTGTCCAGAAGATTAAAAAAATAATACTTTATATGTATCTTCAGTTCCGACAAACAGGCCCCGTATTTCGCATTTGGTTCTTTTGTTTACTGATACTGTCACTGTGAACCTGAACGGATCTTCGTAATGCTTAATTATTTCCATATCTTTATCAGTGTATTGCATTGTTTAGGAACTCTTCTGTTGTGGAGTCATTAACATTTTTTTTTAGATCGAATTTTATAAAAGAAGCAGTAACTTGATCTTTGATATACTATACCAGTTAATTTTTGCGTTTGTATTTTCCATTGGTTTACGTTTAGCCGGTTCCTTAATTCAATTCATATTTGTTTTAGTTTTACTTCAGCAATTCCATTTATTGTTGCAGAATTAATCAGACTGCATTGATGCTTAATGTTCAATCCGTTTATGTTATCTTTTAAAAAATACACTCTGTTCTGTTGTATTTTGATACGTTTTAACTAGTAATATATAACTACGTAATCGTGGTTGGTTTTATCACACTCATATTCGGTATATAAACGGGTCACAATCGAATGTATAAGAGTGATGCTCGTATTCTATTTGTTGGGGTGACGTAGAAAGTCGATGAGTATAGGTGTCGTGTTTAGCTAAGTTAATAAAATAATTTCACTTATATTGTCTACGTCTCGCTTCTTCCATACGTGGATCTTTTTCCAGCAATACAAAGAAAAACCGACCTAAAAGACGACATCGACCTCGAGCAAAACGACTACCACTAATATCCCACATCGCGGTGTTATACAACATAACCCCTTACCCAAAACAAAGCGTTATAAGGTTATAGTATTCAAGATAACATTAGCCTCGGCAATCTATGCATACATCTTCATTAAGCATTACAATTGTTACCTATCTGTGCCAGAAAAATAAAAGAATTACGAAATTAAAAAAAAAAGTTTTGACTGTAATTCAACCGAACCGAATTTCGTGCAACCCACTTTCTCTCTGCCTTTCTCTCTCCAATCCAAAATCGCTTCTGCTCCTTCCCAGCTGTCCTCTTCATTTATATCACCTGATATCCACGTATGCAAATCAGACACCATAAACACCTGCACCTATAGAGAGAAGCCCTTTTTAAATCTGCATAGGACATGCAAAGCACCTCCTCTTTTTCCTGATGGTGAGTGTTCCTCTTTATTGTCACAACAATATTTCCTACATTTTGTAAGAAGTAAAACGTTCACAAATGGTTTGTTCCGTTTTTGTCATGCCATTCTGTTCCGAGAATAGATAACTGATTCTTTAATTGGCTTTACTAACATTATTG
Organism: Sepiola atlantica; assembly: GCA_963556195.1. Lineage (NCBI taxonomy): Eukaryota > Metazoa > Mollusca > Cephalopoda > Sepiida > Sepiolidae > Sepiola > Sepiola atlantica. The sequence continues at coordinate 175,365,885 of OY744515.1, read as the reverse complement.
TATATTGTAAATGTAATCATTCTTTAATGAATAACATATAATTCATGACTGTTGTAGACTCATTAAACGAGTATGATCATCACTGACGTAATTAATGGTTCAATTGTTATGATGAAACAAGGATAAGCGTGTGATACGTTAGATTACGTAGAAGGGAAATGTCCACTTCTAATTATAATTATGTTGGTAGGAAATTACTGCATAAAAGTTAACGGTTAGAAATAAGGTTTACGTATCAAAAGAAAGTGAAGTCAGAAACTGGGAGTCGAGATAGAGGCTTACTTACTTAAACTTGTTTTTCTGTTGAACACACGTTAGCAAATCTTATTCAGTGCCCTGAGCAACTTTCTCATTGTTGTCCATTATAGACTTCCTCCACGTCATCTTTGGACGAGTACAATATATAACTGATCAGCCTTACCCGCCGTGTGGTTACCGTCTCTTATAATGGTCTTCTGCCGGCTCTACGGAGAACTTCAATTTTGTGACTCTGTTTCTTTGAGTAATCTTGAGGATACGACTCAAGTAGCTCTGGTGAAGCACGTCAATCATTTGTTTAATCTTGAAGTAAATGTCAATGTCTCGCTAGCATATAGTATTGTTCATAAAACAATTTAATTATACAATCACAATTTCATGGCAATACTGATACAGAATACGTAGAAAAAAGAAAGCCTAATAGAACTTCAGGAGTTTGCGACTGGTTATCGAGAAGGCATGTTTCCGAAATTAAACGAAGCCAAACTATGTATTATGTAATACTAATGTATACTGAAAATAGTGTAATACTTATGTATATTTTACAGAAAAAAACAAAGAATCAGTAAGACCTCAGACATATAACTGAACTTCTAGTAAAATAAGGGTAAAATAACACATCTACACTACTTAGTTCAGCTAAGTTTTATTTGCATGCTTTAAATGCGACTGGTATATTTATTTATTTTAACTTGTTACCTTATTTAAGTTATTTTTAATTTATTGTATTTACCTACGGGCTCTGAAATACCTGACAAGTACACAGTGTGATGGACCCGTAGATCTTGTCAGCTAATCCATTTAGGAGAAAGAAAAGTCCGGTACAAAAATTGTGCAACTGACTATGCACGTCTTGGCAGCAAACCGCTGGGGGAGGCCTCCTTAGTCCTGATCGCCAACCTTCCAGAGCTGGAGACTCGAACAAAATATCCGGTTTGCAAACCTAAAATTACTTAAGGAGTAGATGAGCTCTGCTTATCGCCCGGCCTTTAATGATGAACGCCGTCTGTCTTTCTCTCTATCTGAACAACTTGGGGAAAACATTTTCCGCCAAGTCTCACATTATTAGTCTGGGTCGCTCTTGTTCCAACAGGTTGAGGGTACAGGTTAGACAGTTTGTCTCATTGCTGTTTCCGACTGGTAGTACATGAGCCTCAACTCTTAGATAGCGCTAAGAGCGCCTGTTCTATAAACAGTTGTATAATATCGAGGGTAAATGTACGTGTCATGTCGCGTATGGAAATGGTCCCTACAATTATCCCGGTGGGCTTTCCCGAGGCCACAACCATCATCAATCAAGGCATGACGCGTACTCCTGTAACATAATTCTGTTAATACACTTTTGTAAAATATACCATTGTGTTTGTCGTCATTATTTCCGGCATGCAATGCGACATCACAGGCAACCAAGGAAGTCGAGACTTACATAGCCACAACACTTACGGTAAAGATTCTACGATTTTATATGTTGAAGATTAATTCGATCATTACCCAAACCTGGGTCACACACAGCAGAAGGAAGGATTCAAAATCTACATTTCAGAAACCTGGAGACGAGGTAATTGAATGTTTTCAGGTCTACATTTTCTCTATTTCAGGCGATTTGAATCGATTAAAAAAAACGAAAATAAACAAGACTTAAGTTACATGCAAACGTTTTTCTGAAAAAAATTCGAACGTCACGAAAAAAAAAAAGAAGGTTCTTAAGGAAACGAAAGGTTTGGAAAAGTCATTTTTCAACCGCGACGGAAAAATTGGCGATTTTTTTCTTCGCGTTAATAAAAAACAGGTCTTGCGATTTTTTTCTTTAAATAAAAAAAAAGGTGTTGCCATTCTTTTCTTTCTTCTTGGAAACCAGAAAGAAAGTGTATACGTTTTCAAACCTGCCTCGCAAGGAAAAAGTACGTGTTTGCCGTCATTATTACCGGCCTGCAAAGCCACAACAGTTATCATGTAACTCATTATGTTAATTTGTTACTTATAATACAACTTATTATGTCAGTGTGTTACTTATTATTTTACTTATTATGTAACTTATAATGTTAGCGTATTACTTATTAAGTGACTTATTATGTTTGTGCGTGTTTAGCTGAACGTACTGAGATTATACTTTACGTACGTTGTACCTTATATAAACTTACATTTTTTACACAAACTTTATTCAACTCGTAATTAATACATGACGTGTTGTTCGTAAAGCAAATACTCATGACAGATTAACGTTCAAAAGACACGAATAGAACGGTCACACATGTACTTGTGCTCTCTGCTCTTTTTAAAGGTCACGTGAATTGGTCAGTCACTGCGTCCTTAAGGCATAACGTTAAAGATATGATATAATCTCAAACGTAAAAAAACTCCTCCTCCTTTTGACCACTAACGGAACTACGTTCCACATCTTTTTATTGAGTAACAGTTTACTATCTCACGACACGTTTCAAGCGGACGTCAGAAAAGCGACTCCTTATATTAACGAGAGAAAAGCCAGCAACTCGGAAGAACAAAGCTGCTATTACATACGATTTCAGAGCGACGAAACGCTGCATACAATTTACGAGGAAACTTCATAATTACTAAGATTCGTCCGTGAATGCATTTCTTGTATATTTCCTCTTTGCTATTTCCATCCCTATGTTTTGTATATATTCTCACTTTAACACTTGAATAAGCAAAATTGTTCATATAAAAACGGTTGTTTTCCCCTTTTCGAAAGCTGTTGCTCTGCGCTTATATATGAGTATAAATCATTTTTCTCTAGGTTTGGACCCCCCCCCGAATTATTGTGTGCACTCGTGCATGAAATTGGACGGTTGGTCTGAAGAGAGATAAGCTAGCTGGTTAAACCATATAACATTGATGGTAATTGAAAAAAATGAATCCACATGGCAGAATTTAAAAAAAAAGTAAAATATGTTACGTCTCTGCTAGCCATCAGAGATCACCTAAAAAGAACTATATTGTCTACTTAAAACATTCTAAATACCATGGGAAACCTGAAGAAATTTTCCAAAGAGATGAAACTCGTGTAATTGTTTGATAGACATTAAATACCCTAATTCCAAAGTTACAAAGCGGTTGTGAACCTCGAATCCAGAGATTATTCAGAAGATGAACATTTCACAATCTAGAGATGATCAATGATCGTTGCTAGCGATAAATTAATGGGAAACGGCTGTTGAGACAACGCAAATACATTTGCAATAGTTACCGAAAGAGGACGAGTCCTGGAAATCTGGGGGGGACTTGTTATCACTCGGACTCCAGGGAACACTATTTAGTATTGCTAATGAGAAATCACAGATAATAACGCGTGTGAAAACTCGCAGTGAGTTAATCATAATAATAAACCAGTGGTACGAACACAGAGTTTTACCACTGAAAGTGATAACAAAAGGATTGAAAGAATAGAAATATCTAAGAGGGAATTGAATAAAAAGTATTGACATATTGAGTACTTTATTTCTACTCACCTCCATCAGCGAGGACTCTCTTGTTACGACTGCTGCGAGAACGACAACTGAGTTTCTATAAATTGAATAGGGAGTATTGGAGATCCCCGGAGACTTTCTGTCACTTAGACCACAGGAAACTTTATTGGCGTTTGTCAGCCAGAAATCAATGGCAACGACCGATGTGAGAATTGAAAGTGAATAGTGATAATAATTATCTCAACTTGTGTAAATTACACGGTATTATCAGTTCCTTATGATCTGTGTCTAAGTCTCCTTTGTTCATCGTAACATAATTGACTTATGTGGACATTATTTTGTAACTGTTATTCTCGGCATCTATTGCATCTGGTCAGAAAATGGATTGCGTAATCGTCTTATATATAACAATTTTTCGTACCACCGGTTGTTGTGGATATATAGTCCGTATTTCCTTGGTTAACAGTGTAGCTGTTCTCTTTGATCTTTTCTCGGGTGAACTGGGGAACGAAACAGTGTAAACTTTATCAAAATTTTCTTTAATTAAATGTATCTCCCGGACTATACCGCTTCTATATATCAGGATCTTACATAACGCGCACTTTTGTACAATGCATCAAAATTGAAACCTAACTTATTTATTATATTACATGGTCACACTTAGCAATGAACTAGCTATTCCTCATATTGGGTTTAAGCAAACCCCAAAAAGCTACGAAAATATCATACCTACTAATCCCTTTTAACTGGTAAATTATATCATCAATTTGAACTTAAAAAAGGAGAAAGATCTTGGCCTTTTGGCTAAGATCAAAGTGTAGTATCTGTTCCGATTGATACTACACCCCATAGACCGGTATTGTCTTGACCTTTGGGGCTTGATTCCGCCGGTCTATGGGTTTGTCCTGTGCAGTTCTAGGAGGTCCACCCTCCCAGGCTTTGCATCCCCTCTTTTGGGGAGGAGTAAGTTTATTGCTTACTGCCTGAGGCTCCCCGACCAGGGAATGCCGACGGAGCTGCCCAGGCAATTTTTAAACCCCACTTTCCCGACCCGACCTTGGGTCACATCTTACTTGTGGGAGTAAGATAAAAACTGGCCTAGTGCCTAACTCTTGGAGAGGAGTAAATAAATACTATATACACATGTGAGTATCTATTAAAGAAATCAAGTTTAACTCGTTTCAAACATTTGTGAAGCACGTTCCCTCTGTTAAAGCACATTGTATTGTATTTGATATTGTGCTTCATTTATATGGTTGGCTCTCGTATCTCATAAGATGCAATGGATACGCTGAAAAAGTGTCTGCTCGATAAAGAAGTAATATTGGAATCAATGTTGCGGAATCTACATATTGATCTATCATTGATTGAGTTTAGTGACAAAGAGTAATCCAAAACACCGGAAGGAATATTGAGCTAAGCAGAGTGAAAAAACTTGTGTTATTTCGGAGATTTCTGTTCCTTACCCAAGTTACCCTAGCAAATCTCGACAGTATAATCTAGTTTACTATCATATCCCTAGTGAGGAAGACACAGAGATGTATTCATAACTTTTGAAAATAGTATTAAGAAAAAGTGACATTACAAAATAGTGTAGTGCAACACTTATTGTACGTGATATTCCGAAACTGTCACCCATCTAAATACTGATGAAGCTCACCTTTGCTTAACTTCGGTGACACGACAAAACCCGAGGTTTCAATTTTATTTAACCGTACGCATATATTGCTTTAACTATCTGTTATTACACTAAAATCGAGTCAATCAACAGTTATTACCGAATACATTGTTCTTATACATTTAATTAACACAAAATACATGCTAAAATATACCTTAGTTCTGGGATTGAATTAGCTTTGAAAAGAAAATTCTCTTTTAAATGTTCGAATTAGTCGTAATTTGTAATTAATAAAACATGTCTCACATCCCACACTTAGTTATCCATGCATTTCTCTCAACCGTTTCTCACACTATATTGATTCAACCACTGTCTAATATTTCTTGTCTCCGTTGGCATTCAAGGAAGGAATACATCTCTTTCCAACGTTGGCATCTAATTTGGATAGTGTATGCACCACAACTATTCATGTAAATTAGATGGAAAAATAGTAAATTTCTTTGTTCCCCTTTAAAGATCATATAGATTCTAAAAGATGTATTGTTTAGTAAATAACGAGGAATGTCTTAATAGATACATATGCGACAGTTTATGAATTTTCAAAGAAAATCAAAGTAGAATAAATAGTTGTAGTTATTTAGTCCCAACGGTTCACGGGTAAGTTTAATTGACTGATATAAGCTTACAATAAAGTATATGAACGTATGTAAATTGTTTAAGACAACACTCATACGCGAAGCCTTAAAAGAGTAATTTACACGAATTCGTGAAATCTTTGCAAATTGCTATAAAAGCACTTTGTTGCTTGATCTCAAATTCCATTAAACGACTGTGGCATGAATTAGATTTCGACGAGCATTCGTTTCAAATGGGGAATAACCGTCAAATGTTTAGGCTACATGTTCGCTGTTTTGATACTGCAACTGTCGCTTTAAAATAACTATTTGGTATTATCTTATTGCTTTGTTTCCTTAAACACCTCATTACAGTCAGCGTATATACAATGTTATATTCTCATGCATTATATTATATGTATAAATTATTGTAGTATATCAGAGCCGTCTAATAACAATATCTCCATGGCATCTACTGTTGCGTTGTCGTATTGTGTTAGCCTGTACCGTCTGTTCGCCATCTTTAATTGTGTTCATTTCCTTTTAGTTCATGAACCTTGGGTGTTGATTAAAGTGGTCGGTCTAGGCATCTTATACGCACGCCTCACCCGCCACCGAGTATGCAATTGGTTTTGATGGGACCGTTTTCCCGTTTTGCCCCTTTTTAGAAATGCGTATGTATCAGAATGGGACCACCTTTGATTTGCTCTATTCTATTATAAGCATTGATTTCCACAGTTCGTTTAGAATCAGTTTCTTACAAGAGGGACCACGTGATGGTTCGCATATCCATGGTGAAAGTGGTTCTATGGGTCTGACAGGATTCGAACTTGGCACTCCAAGTCGTTAGCCCACGTCGGTAACCACTTCACCATACCCCCCCCCCACAAAAAATATATTGTCGCTAAGATTAAGAGACTGTATCATCTCCCTTACGTGTGACATCACACTCAACCGTGTTCTCATAAAAGCTCCTTATAGCTAGTTTCCATCTCATGACGCTAAATCGGATTTTTAATTGGTGATGAGGATATTAATGAAACATTTTTCACGTATTTCTCATACTTATATTCCAAAAATATCTAATAACTTTGACGAATAACAATCGCGTATTTATGCAGATTATTGTATGTATTTAGAGATATCTTGCGTTGAACAAAAAAATTATGATGAAAAGTAAAAGAGGGTCTGCTCTCTGTTGTTTCTGTTGAAGAAAATAATCATACGTTCTTTAATATATGTATTTTTTTCTGCTGGCGCATAAAGCACAAGGCGTTTTTTTCATAAACTGGTTTATTAATCATAAAAACGCAGATGTTTGCTTGTTGTTGCCACAAAAAGGAAGAATCTCCTAATTGCTTATTTTGAAAGAAAGAATTTAACATTGGATAGTGTTATGATAAGAGCTGCGAGAATTATACAAATGAAATTATTACTGAGTAACGTTCTATGTTTTCAGTTTAATTTTACATAGGTCGTTTTACAATGATCAACATTTTCTGAAATTATTTTAAATCTATAACATTTTTAATATTTTCTCTCATTAGAATAAGATCGATGTTGTGTTGAGTGGTTTGCATGTGGAGATTTAAAATCCTCTCATACTATGGTTACTAGTATACATTTTAACATATGTGAATAGGTACAGATGCAAGCGACCTTGCCCGTGTGTGGAACAAAAGAACGTCGAAAGAGTGGATTGAGAATAACTTGTCATTTGGGGATGTTGACGGATAAGGTCAATAGAGCAAGACACAAACTGATATGCGGATGAGATCCCACACATGTGACGTCACGTGGGACTAGTGGCAGTGAAAACGGTTGGATTTTCAATAAGACTGCTTTTTGATTTGGACGCAACAAACCGTTGAAACAATGTCTTGAGGACGATATAATTGAGTATTGCACGCGGCTATCGGCGCTGATATCTATCTATCTATCTATCTATCTATCTATCTATCTATCTATCTATCTATCTATCTATCTATCTATCTATCTATCTATCTATCTATCTATCTATCTAACACTCCAAATAAGGATTACTTTATCTCTTATCCATAGTTAATTGTAAATTGTAGCCGTGACTAATTTAATCTTCTCTTAAACAACTGCTTTACACTCAGCTACGAAGGTCCTGTCTGAAATACGTGATAGTTTTATCGCTTATAAATGTTTGTAATTAGTTTACTTTTTTTGCGATAATATAAGCTTTATTTACATTTTTTAATGTTATGCACTCACCTAAGTGTTTAAGAGATAGTGAACTCCCTTACATACATTATATGCTCCTTTATTTTAAAGTAATGTATATATCTATTTATAAATAAAATAGTACTCTACGGACACGTGTTTCACTTTTACTGCGGCTCAGCAGCGTGGCTGACTATAGCAGGATTCGAAACCACGACCACAGTTATAGTTAGCCACGCTGATGTACCGCAGTAACGGCGAAACATGTATCTGTAGATAACCTTTCACACACACACACATACACACACATATATATATATATATATATATATAAATATTTTTTCGTTTTCGAGCAAGTAGCAATCAAGCAGTTTAGATATATCGATATGTTTGGACATTTTATATACAGAGAGAGATTAGAACAGACTATGATAGAGTCATGTCCAGAAGGTATTTGAGGGAATACGTTTTTTAAAGAATTGGCATTAAGCTGTCTAAAAAAATCATTATTTATATGCTGGTGATACCAGATCAGGCTGCCCTGTGGCTCCCTGAGACGAAATTCACCTACATTGACGTTTTTTTTTTTTTTTTTGTTTTTTTTTTGTTTGTAAAACTTAATTATGTTCTACAAAACCAAAAACAAAAACAACAGCCCCTCTCCCTTTCTCCCTCCCCAATTTTTTTATTTTTCCTACCCTACTCCCGGTCCTGGATATGACCTTAAACTACATCCGATGGTGAGATCCGGCTTACGGACTTTGGGGAATGTGGAGCCTCCTCTTAATTACCATTGCTCCCAGGTCCACCCTGACCCGGAGTGGTAGTACCTGTTAGGGTCCCAACTATGGGTTAAATAGAAACAGATATTAAAAGGGGAAAGAAACAAAAAAGAGAAGAAAACAAGACCAGATTCGGCATTAAATAACCCAAAAAGGGTTGATATGCCGTAAAACAAAACTACCAAACTACCATTATTTATATTAATGAGAATTGCAGCACTATTAGGTTTTCATTTAAACAAACAGTAACTTCTATTGTATTAAAACACATCAGTAAAAATACGTGTCTACAACTACACACGGCAGGCAGATTTTAATCGAGGATTGCATGTTTTATGTCATTGTAACTGTAAATAAAAATATTAATAATAAAGAAAATCTATCTATAGAAACTATAGACAATCTATTCGAAGCTAAATATAGTTATCATGTATGACCTCTTTAAATGAAAAATATAAAACGTGTATAAGTAATTAAATATATATGGAAACAAAAATGAAAACCTCAGTTCAAACATTAATTGCGAAATCACACAATTAGTACCCTTTCGTGATATAAATATTAAAAAAACAATACATAGCAACAACAATACATAGCAACAACAATACATAGCGACAACAATACATAGCGACAACAATACATAGCCAAAGATATAACTACATCTATACTGTGATATTTAAATCCTAATAAAACAAACTGTGCTATTTACACCCTGATAACACGAAAACAAAAACAAAAAATAAAAAAGTAAATAATTTATAACATTATTAGAATAAATAAACGAATTCAAAAGACATACTCAATTATTCTCTCGGGCTTGAAACCTAACGAAAAAAAATAATTGGGATAAATGTTTATCTCTAATATTTAACATTTAAAACAATTAATATTTCGCATATATTAATATAACATTTTTGATTTACATTTAACCAAGCCTTTTCAATTAATGATCAGTGGTTATATGGCTAAAATCCTTGCGTACTTCGCGAAGTGTGCCAGACAGGTTCGAATCACTAGCAAATCGAATGCTTTAGAGACAAATCGTCTCGGCTAAACCTCTCTTAACCGGCAAGAAACGCATTGCCTATAGAATCTCAATAGTTAGAACCGTTCAGGAAAATTCTTTCAGTAGATTTAAATGACACAATAATGATTTTGGTCGACAATTCCAACCACTATAATTACACAACCACCAGAATGTATATTTTATAGTAGCCACAAGCACACGGGAATCGCTAATCTTTCATGAACTAAGCGGCATACTTTACCGCAAAGCTCCAACGACACTTGAGCTATGGGAGCTCAGATTTGTTCCTTAAGTTATACGATGTTAAGGGCTGTGTTGAGTAGACTTCATCGCTGAGAATACTCCACAGGAACATGTTGAGAGGGGTCGAATTTGACGAACGAGACAAGTACTCAAACGGTTCATATCTACAAATCCATCGACTCGACAATATCTCGTTCATTAAAAGTTGAAATAGAATTAGTTATTAAAATAAGAGATACGCAAAGCTGGATACTAAATAAACAACATATAAGAAGTCAGTTATAAAATAAAGCATTGTGTAGTGTAACCGTTACAAAGTGTTCGTGGCAAAATTAAAAGTTAGTTGCCATTAATGTAAATTACTCGAAACCGCTGGAGTTCCCAATCTCACATGAATGACGAATCAGATCTTAATCTTACAAACAAAGATATCAACTGGAGCAGGTTTTTCTGATAAAAAGAGGGAAATTAATAACATTATTTCTACTGCTTTTAACTCGATATTCAGTATCTCGAGACGAAGAAAGCTAAATCTGGTTTGTTTTAGCCGAGAAAGATAGTGTGAGATAAAGAGGTTAAAATAAACCGATTTACATCAAATCTTACCCAAGCTTGTAATTCTTATCCATGAAAAAACATCGGATAAAATACGAAAATTTACTTTTTTTACCGGTTTTATTATGTTGTTGGCATTGGTTTCCCCAGATGTTTCTAAAATCAACTACTTACAGGAAGGACCACATGAAGGTTTCCAACATCTATAGTGAAAGTGGGTCGATAGAACCGATATAATTCGAACTTGTCATGTCCAAATCATCAATTTACATCGGTAGCCACTCTATCACTGCCACCTCACAAGATATTGGGTGCTGGCAACTTTATCAATCACCATTTACCTTTATTCTGTTTATCATGAATCAAATTTCTAGGTTTGTCTATTTGGAGTCATTTGATAACAGATTTGATCAGATTGAACTCGATATCGATATAGTCTATAATCGTATCCATTAGATCAAACGTGTACCAACCACCAATACCAGAAGATGAAAAATTATTGAATTAGAAAAGAACCGGACGTAGTTGTACATTGTGCCGCTAGGTGTCACGATCCAACATCATTTTAAGATAGTCTTTTTTACATAATATAGATCTGTGACGACCTTCCATCTTTCTCTCTTAAAACTCTTTTCCTACGAGCATGCGCATTAACTTTCCCGTTGGGTTATGAAAAAGGAAAAAAAAAGATTTATGTAAAGAATTGCGAGTCAACGACCTATTATTGGTGCTAAATCATTCGGCCCACAAAAGATAGTATAAAAATATCCGTTCGTAATCGAAGGTAAATACTGCCACCTTTTTTTGATAAATCTCTCCGGTAAAACGTATTTAGCTTTCTCTTTACCAAATTCTATTACAAATCTATTTTTTTATAAGAAATATATACCGAAATTACTGATCAACATATATGACATATTCTATTTTATTTAAAATATGTTTATAGAAAGGTAACATTTCTAACTTCAAATTTCAATATAATTTATATTTGTTTTAAATTTGACATCTATTACTAATCGTGATTTGATATCTGTTTGTTTGAAGCTTAACCTATAATGTTACTGTATTTCAATACTCAATTAATTTAACTATTACAAACTAAAGTACTATCATTCAATTCTAAATTCCGGAGGTAGTGTAGTATTTGTTTTATTGTCATTATATAATCCGCCAAGACATTACTTTTATCTTTTTAAAGAATGGAGGCAGTGTAGTATCTGTTCATTTTTATGGTACCATTCTTCCAGACATTCTTTTCTTCTTTTCATTTTGGTGGAGTAGTGTAGTATCTGTTCTGTGCTCAGGATATCATCCTCATAGGAATTACTTTATTTCTTGGAAGTAATATAGTATATATTCTGTTGACATGATACCATCCCCAAAGACATTACCTCTTCCCTTGTGGGTTGTGTAGTATATGTTCGTTCATTATATATATATTAAAAAGAATATACGACTAGAGGGAAATGTTTTTGCTAATGGTTTAATCAACGATTACTATATTTACAATACTTATTTATTACTAGCTATGGTAATACTGAGAGTATTACAATATTAATAAAACTAACTATTTATAAAACTGATATAAGCAAAGAGTATGCATTAACATTATCACACATCACCGTAGTAATTATGTTGTAGTAATATTTTATAATAATCACATTATTTGATTAAAACTGTAGCGATATTGTATGTGCGTGTAAAATGCTATTAAAAACGAAAATTGTTACGTTAAGATAAGTAAAAATAGAAGTTTTTCCTTAGAGGCAAAGTTAGAGTTTAGGCTTATATGTACCGAAAGTTACGTCATGGAGAGAAATTATGTAGCAGAAAAGTGAAATCGATTCAGTCTCTTGGGAGTTCGACGTCAAAGAGAAGGGCGCTATTTTCGAGGTTTGCGCACTTTTTGGGTGAAAGAAGTTAATCTCAATGTACTTGCTGTTAATTATTGTAAAAAGTTAACTATTTTTGTTTTTTGGATTGCTTTCATTATTTTTGCAACAATGAAAAAAAAGAAGAAAAGGTAAACATCTCTGCTGAGAGACGTCATTATCCAATGAGCCAATAACTCACATGTCTACGAGAAAGACAAACATCTGTTTCTGTTGATGAAAAGTACGACTGACAATTTGTGAGGATCAAAGAATTTCCGACGCAAGGTTATGAACATATTATTATTTTTTTTTACTTAACCACATTTAACATTTTAATGAAATTCTGTAGTGTATCTATTTTGATTTACACTCGACATACAATTCGTCAGAAGAAAAGATAAGCCAACGATCGTGATATAAACAAATGGTTGGTAATACAACCAGGAAAATAATAGGCGCGTTACGGCTTTTTAAATTTTGTGGTTGAAATCAAATTTGAAGTAACTTTTAAATTTAAATCATATTTTGTCAAATGTTGTAATATGCATTTATTGAATAAATTTTTAATAAAATTGTAAGAAATAAATATAATTTCTGGAAGAAAACACTAACCGTAATTATTGTTTTCGTTGAATTTAAATAAGCTATTTTTTTGTTACGTTAAATTACGAATTCAGAATAATATTTTTATGGAAAAAAGACTGAATTATAAATATTGCTTATATATAAATATATTAAAAACTGTGAATAAATAACACAAAATAAACATTTAGTAAATCTTACATAAAAAAATATTCATATTAATTAAATATCACCCATTTCTTGAATACACTAATGTCATATATAATAGGTTATCAAACAAAACTATAACATAGATTATAGATTCAATACAAGTTAGAATATAAGACAAAAAGAATCACCCACGAAATTGTTAATAAAGTTTACAATCTTTTCTTCAATCCAAGCATATTTGGTACAAATAAACTTCAGCCTATTTTTGACTTGTTCACCAAGTTTCACTCAGGATATCTAACAGTCTTTCTTTTATCGACGTTCAATGACATGCGGATACACTTTGTGATTATCTAATCAGTAGGAGGAGGAATCCTGAATGGGCTTCACATTTACCGGACCTTAAACCCCAGATGTTTATCTCTAGAGTTATCTAAAAAATAAATAATCCCAGACTATTTCGGAACTGAAGAGAGCAATAACAGCCCAAATCAGACCAGTGTCAAGAAAAGAGTTTGTCAGAGTTATTCACAATTTTGCACGTAGTATCTAGTGGATAATATTTGAATTGTAATAAAACCGAAACTTGGTTGACAAGTCAGGCATAGCCTGAAGTTTACTTGTTCGAAATGTGTGTACATTTTATTGTTAATTTTATTTTTGTCGAAAATATTTCCATCAATAAAATAAGACAGTCGTGAGACTCTATACAGCCGCCTGACAGCGTTTCTCCAACGTATAGTTGTAGTAATATTTGGGATATGGATAAAGAGATTTTTATGTTTTTAAAATTTTCTCATAAAGTTCTGTAGCTTTCAGGAAATTAAATAAATTGTCTACGTAAACTTTGTTAAACAGCTTACAATTGTCTATTTGGTATTTTAAAGTCTGGTTCGTTGGAGATCTTTACAGACAATGAGTATGTGTTCAAATCGTGAAGGGTGATTAGCATGTTATGCATGTTGGAGGTTCTTCTCCCTTCATCAGTCCTGCGTCCGGTATGAATAATTCTTCTCAACACTGACGATTCCCGAAAGTATGTAACGTATACATATGTAGATAAACACAAACTATTCATAATTATTTGTGCCCCCCCAAATAAGGGCTGAGCTCTGTAGTGAGTAGTATTAACACAACCGTAGTCGTGGCTTCAATGCATGTCCCTTTCAGTAATTTAACACTTTGACGACGGCTGTTTTTAAATAGGATTACTCTCTCGCTGATTTAATTAGTTGTTGATAACGGCTGTGTGGACTAAGACGTTGGAATTCGAGTTTGAAATATGATTCGTGTTCCGGGGTACGAGTCCGGCGACCAGTCTGAATAAGCATCTCTACACTGATGATTCCCGAAAAGATGAAACGTATACGTATGCAGATAAAATAAAATATTCATAATTATATATATATATATATATATATATATATATATATATATATATCTCACTTAATCCTGACATTAACTCGTCTCCAATTACAGCAGGAGAGGTGCTGACAGTTGTCGGTCTGCCGACAATGTGTCGGCGTTGAAAAATAAGAAAAAAAATGATAACAATGTTGGATTCTTAGTTTCATTGAAAAAAATCAGTCCAGATCGAAATATTTGATTTGTTGTATTAAAAAAAGAATTAAATCAATATTGACATGCTTATCGATTTCCTAAACAAAATTATTCATATATATATATATATATATATATATATATATATATATATATATATATATATATATATATATATATATATATAATTCAGCGAATCTTTACTGTGTAAAGTGCCTAATGATATTATTTATTGGCGTTTATTAAGTATAACACTTTTTATTTATACAAACATTTTGATTACACATTTGCAAACATGTTTCAGTCGAAGCTATACCTCGTCAGCCCTACTTCTCTCAATGGATGTAAAAATCATTATGAGACAAAATTCGTCAAGACATCAACACGTGATCAATTAAAACATATGATTAATTAAAACATAATTCAAGAATCATTTCTTTTGTGTAAAAATGATGAATTTCTGTCAAATCTGAAAAAAAAAATGAATGAATAGCATTATAAAAACATAAAAGCATGTAAATTGTATGTGTTGTTTTAATTTTTACTTTTAATATTTCGAATAGTTCATTGGTTAACGAGATTGCCCTGAAGAAGGTTGGGGTAAGTGGGGTGAAACTAATTTTGACGAAAAGTGTGTTTTGAAAGTAATGATAAATGAAGTTATGGAATGTAAACAAAATATTGTGAGCTTTTGAAATAATCAACAGTGATTCATGGGCTTGTTAGGAATCCAGATAAGCAAAAAACTATTGAATAGCTACAAAACAGAAAACGTCATAGCGCAGTTCTGGATTACAGAGAATACTTGCCTTCGATACGGGCTCTAATGTAGGTGAGAACTCGATACCCTTTATAATACTTGTGACAGTGTGAATAGACGTTGTAACATCAAAATAAGTGAACGATGAAACTTTCTTTTATGTTTTTTGTAGTTTTTAATTGGTAGCCAACAAGACATTTGGGAGAATTTTCTAACGGAAGAACAAGTAAGTCTTTTCCTATTTCGTCTCACATAACGATTCCCCAGCAAAGAAATATGACTAACGATGTTTCGCTCCATCATCTTTATAAAAATGATTTTTTGCTAAGAATTAAATGAATATAACACTTTTATAAAATACTAGAGATTTCCAACCTTCCTCTGAACGTACGAGTTGATCAACATAACATCGTTCCCATGAACGTTAACATCAACATACATTCGTCTATCTTGTTATTACCGATGAGCGCAAATAATTGCTTTAACCAACAAGCGTTCATATCAGAACGGAATCCTTCTCAGTCGATAAAATACCGATATACATGCAACAATGAAGAGGAAAGAGCAACCGACTGAGAAGAGAATGCGATGCTTCGCATGTTGTGACTATTTATCCGCTAGAGTTGGAGGAAGCTTCATTTCACAGACGTAGCCTTTTGTAGTTGAAACTAATTAGCAAACTTGGGGATCAGCTGATGTAAATGGAATAACTCAAATGGAAGGCAGTTGAATATTTTCCATCTGAGAGAGAACATTGGAGTTGAGATTTGCCCGTACTCGTTGCGGTGTTGCTGAAGAGGAGTTCCTTTAATTTCGGTTACAAGATTACAAAGAATACATCAAAACACCCTCGGTATATAGTGATAGCCACTTCTTTAACGAAGAAGAACACTCCCACAAGATTACAATGCCCGTTTGTGATCACGCGGAAGACTAGCCAGGCCCAACGTATTCTTACAGATCTGGCATACAAGGTTACTGTTTTTTTTGTACATAGCTATATACACTGTTTAGTTGGCACCTGCCATTACATCTTATCTAAGGATATATATTCATATAGATGACCATGCTGTTTGCTTGTACGACACGCACAATACATTCTCCTTTTACAAAGGTTGGTTATAGTTATAAGCCGAGGCAAGATAACTGAAAGACGATGTAGAGCGCAGGTTTTATATAAGAGTTTTTGTCTTCTAGATAGAGTATCTAACAAAATCTACGTGTCTACCACACTGAGTGAGTGAGCATCCCGTCTGGGTATTATACCAGGTAATTCTACACCCTCATTGAAAAATAAATTTCATTTTTATGTACGAGCAGAACTATGAAGCGAATGCCATTTGGAATAGCGGAAAAAAGTTCTAAAGAAAGATTAAACTATAAATAAAAATGTAATATATTTTAACAGTAAACATTAAGGTGTGCTTAAATAATAAAAAAAACATATATGTATATATAAAGAACACATAAGCCTTATTTCGACATTGATTTGGTCATGATGAGTTACACTACGCTCCCCCAAAAGTATTTTACGGGTAGTTTCCGATTGATTTGTTATAATGTGAACGCCTATTAAAAAAAAACAAGTACTTCGTCAATACAAACTGCATGAAACGCCAACTGGAGGAATTGCCGGCAACAGAAAGCGCTTGGGGGGGGGGCATTTGCTATACATCTATATACATTTGAGAACTACAAGAATGAAACGTGTCAAAGGACGTCAAACGCAACCAAAGCTTTATTTTTATCTTGGTATTCACAGGTAGATGCTGGTAAGAAGAGAAATGGAAATGTTTTTGAATGAGACGTATCATCAGTAACCGGTGTGTGTTGCAGGATTGATCAATAGTCAGGCATATTCATTAGAACTGCCACATACAAAGGTGTTTCAAAATGATCACATTACTCTTTTAATCTTATCATTATGGGTTGAAGAAAAAAGATACACACACCGACAATATGCTTCGCCAAAAAGAGACAAGAAAAGAAAGCAGCAATGCTTATTGTGTTTCACTCACTTTTACCGTACATAGCGAATATATTTAAGTTTAATTCTTGTACACAAGTAAAATAAATGTAAATCGTATTTAGATGTTATAATGAACTATAGATTTTAGTTTTACTGGTAGTTTTTAATGAATAATCGTATTTAGATGTTATTATGATCTATAGATTTTAGTTTTACTGGTAGTTTAAAATGAATAATCGTATTTAGATGTTATTATGATTTATAGATTTTAGTTTTACTGGTAGGTATGAATAAATATTTATCATCTTACTAGTAGTTTAAAATGAATAAATATTTATCATTTTACTGGTAGTTTAAAATGAATAAATAGTTATCATTTTACTGGTAGTTTAAAATGAATAAATATCTATCATTTTACTGGTAGTTTAAAATGAATAAATATTTATCAATATAAAATTAAGTTTGAGACAAAAAAAATCAACAAATAAATGAAAAGAATCGTTTTGGGAATCGGAAATTAAGACTTAACCATTTCCGATTCCAATTCAGA
>OY744515.1:175280225-175345225 GCA_963556195.1 Sepiola atlantica | reverse complement strand
TATTTATTTACTCAGACCCAGTTATATATTCATATGCTCACGAAGATCCGTACACTCGTGCTTACATACATACACATTCAGACACTTCCTGTTCTCTCACCCACGTATTTTTCCCGGTTAATTAGTTTCTATCTGTTTAATCTTTATGATTCTTCTTCATTTCGGTTATAATTTCAAGCACCTGGTCTCTTTCGATCTCAGTCAGTGCTTTGGACATTTAGAACATACGGCTTTATTAGCCTATTGATTGATGTCAAACCACTCATACATATATGAATGAAAACATAAATCTGTTAGCCTATATCTATATACATATACACATGCTTACATTTATAGCCACGCAAACACATACCTATATATATATATATATATATATATATATATATATATATATATATATATAATAGAATTAACGATAACTGAAGTATCGTAAACTGATCTATCGTCGTAAAGTAAAGCTCAATACGTTGAATAGAGCAACCAATTTTAAAGAATGAAAGATGAAGATAAAAAATTGCATAAAATTACATAAAATTACATAAAATTGATAGAAATATATATATATATATATATACATGCGTACATATATATATATATATATATATATACATGCGTACATATATATATATATATATATATATATATATATATATATATATATATAAATATTTATTTTGGTATAATTAGTACAACATTTGTACCGTCGGTTTCAAGCACGGGACATCTTAGCCATTCGGCTCTCTTCAGCATCTGTTGTCATCTGTTTGGAAATGTGAAGTCACATGACACTCGTTGGGACGCATTATTTGCTCAGTGTGTTTTGTATGTTTTGTTTGAATTTAAATTTAGTGTAATGAAACTGTTGAGATTTAAAACCGTAGGAGATTTGGAGAGATATAATAATTTAAGATTACAGGGAATAAAAATAAAATAAGAAAAATTATCTCTGCGGAACCCAAAGCAATTACAAACGCAGACTGCTCATACCAGGACAAAAAAAAATGCCCCCCTAGAGGGAAATTGCAAAATCGATTCAATCATATATGAAGCAACCGTCCCAAACCAGAATACCGGTAGTGCAGAAAAATACATTGGAATGACGAAGAGAAACTTCAAACCAAGATTATACGCACACAGAAACTCCTTCAGATACAAAAACAAGGCAAATACGGCACTCGCGACCCGAATATGGCTACTTAAAGAAGAAAATACACCTTTCACCATCAAATGGAAAGTAATTGAGAGAAAACCTACCTTTTCCTCAGCCATAAACAGATGTCCTTTTTGTGACGCTGAAAAATACCACATTTCAAGGGCCATCATTGATCCGAATACAGCCTGTTTGAATATCCGCGTTGTAATCTTTAAGGGATGTATCCACAAGACACAATCACTACTCATAAACTGGACTGACCGACTCACATAATGTTTAGCTACCCCCTCTACTTCCCATTACTAATATCAAAAAATTAAAAAATACGAACAAACCCCTCATCAACCCATATCCACATAAATTACAAGAGCAAAAACTTCGACTTTCACAAAAATATTTAATTTATTTATCAATCATTAGACTAATCTAACAAATCCATTTAAACAACCTCAAACCTTTATATTTACAACAAAGTTACCTCCCTTAGATCTAGCACTTTCTTTATTAAAATTACTCCGGGCTGTCTGAAAGAAATTTAACACGATATTAACTAACGGTTTTTTCTTTTAGAACGCACACCTTCAAATCCCAAAACAGTAACGGCTAATGATACAAATTCATAAAATTGGCTCACGGGAACTACATAGAAACTTTTTTATTTTTTTATATTTTATTTTTTATTTTTTTATCTTTTTATTTCTTATGTTTTAATTTCAAATTTTATTTCAACTTTTATTTTATTTTAATTTTAATTTTATTTTTATTCCCTTTCATCTTATATTATTATATCTCTCCAAATCTCGTCCAGTTTTAAATCTCAACAGTTTCATTGCACTAAATTTAAATTCAAACAAACATATAAAACACACTCAGCAAATAACGCGTCCCAACGAGAGTGTCATGTGACTTCACATTTCCCAAACAGATGACAACATATGCTGAAGAGAGCCGGATGGCTAAGACTTTCCGTGCTTGAAACCGACGGTACAAATGTTGTACTAATTTTTCTGTACCAAAATAAATAAATATTATGCTCTAAATTTTTAACTTTAATTCTTAATTAATCGAGCACTCTGCTGGGATTTTTCCTACTATATTACAAAAGAAGTTATATATATATATATATATATATATATATATATATATATATATATATATATATATATATATATATATAAAATATGAAACTAAAAGTTTACTTTTAGAGAATAGAACCTATAGTGAAATGGTTTAAGCTGAATATACGAGCAATTATATAAATAAATGAAGGAGGAGAGATAAAGATGTACGAATGACAAATCTATTTCAACTTCGATTGTTCTATGCAAGGTGTATTCGATAAAAACATACACTACCTCTACACCTCTAAGTAAAGAGGAGGTAATGCCTGGGAGAATGGCATCATGACAACAGAACAGATACTATACTACCTCCACACCTCTCAAAAAAGGAAGAGGTAATGCCTGGAAAGATGGCATCATGACAACAAAACAGATACTACATTACCTCCACACCTCTCAATAGCAATATGTCATACTTTTGCCCTGGGCAATGGAAGAGGAGTGGTGGGGAAGAGACAGCTTTTGCCAAAGGCAACAAGGAGAAGGTGGCAACTAGAAAAGGGGGCGGTGAAATGGGGCGTCCAGGGAAGAGAAAAGGAGAAAGATAAAGAGACGGCTAGAGAGAGAGAGAGAAGTTGGAATATAAAGATGTTACACACACTATTTTTCTTCTATTTTGTGTTTTTATGACCCCGAGCAACCCCGGGTAGCCCTGCTAGTAAATATATAAACAACCCCGAGAATCAGGAAAGAAAAATAAATGTGAATTATATATTTTTCTAAAAAAAAATATATTTTATTGATTTCTTCAAATGTTTCAGTTATCTGTATTACGACTTAAGAGAAAATTCAGCCACTTAAAACATTTATTTAACTTTTTATCGATTTTGATATATTTTAGAAATATCAGCAGTCAATTTTATTCTCTGGTGAAACAATATATGTGCCTCCCTTCTATCGAACTATCTCCCTTTCCCCATAGCTTACTTTTCTCTTTCTTTTCCGCTTTAATTTCCTGAACTTTGTCTCCTACACAGTCGCCTAAACCGACTGAAAGATTCGTAGCCTGACACTAATAATTCTTATTTTTACTATAATGCCAACGAGTCTGCGTATGTGTAGTTCCTCATTTTAAATGTCTCACAAAGCATGCAAAGCAGCGTAGCTATTCAGCTTCAGGTGTATAACGAGAATATTCGCACATATATTATTTAGCTTCTTGGTTATTTAAATCATTATTTGTTTTCGGAACCGTTTTTACCGTCGAAATATTTCACATTTGATATCACATAAAACCTGAAAAAGCTTCAATTATCTTCTCTGTTCCCTGTTCCAATTATCATATACCTTATGTTTGGCTAGCACATACAAAGAAAAAAAATCCTCATAATAAATAATATGCTTACACGTAAATATATTTAATGTATTAAACTATTAGCGCATATGTTCAAAAAGTAGCTTCCAGTCGAACAATAGCTATAAATAGTTATAAATAACTATTTATAGTTATTTTTGTAATACATTATTCTAATCTGAATAAAGCTTCTTTGGTTATTACACATATCTCCTACCACTGTTATATTTACTCAGACTCTTTTGTCATTATATTTTGTGAGCACGCATACAAAAAAATACACTCACTTATTCACTTGTACAGATGTTTTTTTCATAGAAACCTTTCAATACCTCATATTCGCAACATTAATAATTTAAATGAATCAGTGCAAATGGATGAGAGATACGAATAATGCCATTCCTAAACACTGATTTTTTTAACGAAATATTATTTGAAATGTCTGACTGCGTTGTTACAATGTTATATAAATCCCCATGAGGTACGATCAGAAATGTGCTTACTTTTCCTTATATCACAATTATATAATGGAGAAACATTTAATATTTGTTTACGTGCCGATTTCAGATGAATTTCACAGTGTTTCGATTGTTAAACAATTTGACGATGATAAAAAGAAAAACAATTATTTTTTATTTAGCTTTATGTTTTACTGCTTAAATTTCCCTCCTCTTTTTCTCCTGCTTTTGCTTGTGTGTTTTGTACTTGTTTTAAGGTTACACATCCAATGCCTTGATCTCCTCTCACCCTCTCCTGACCGGATTTTTTCCAATTTTCCATCCTCGTTATGTTGCTTTTTATCTGGGTTAAAAAGGTTTGCAAATAAAGAATCGCCCAGAACCGCAAGGGTTTGAGACATCTGGTACTACACCCATCAGGGCACTCCACTCCTAGGACGTTTCAGGTCTGGTAGTAATAGCATGGGAAATGGGAAGAAACTTTACAAGCAAACTAAAACTATTCGCTTTTTTATTCATCAACCAAAAACGATTCCTGCTGTACTTTTCCTTTGTTTAAAACTATTTAGAATTCTTTAGAAAGACAGTTGAGTTGATGGAAGATTATTTTTTAATCTTAACCTTATTATTAGCTGACCCTATGTCTACGGTACAGGTTCATCATAAGGTAACTAGTTTTGATAAACTCATCAATGTGTTAGTTCAGACTATTATCCAATTAAATATTCGGCATTTATTTCATACATTTTTATAAAATTGACAATAACAAATAATTTGAACTAGAAAAATACCCATCCCAGGACAATTATTTTATATATTTATATTTTTCTCTATATAATAAAGTATAGTTATTCAGTTACTCGGGTTTTATTCATCGATACCCTTCTTCCTACAAAACCAATATATTGATTCTGGTCCATCAGTTCTTTAGGAAGATCATTACATCATGTCTTTATAGACAATAAAATGTAATTTTATTTGATTCCTTCTAGAAAATACTTCGACCGTTCGCAAATATTTTCATACGGACGTTATCTTAAAATGTGTACGTGAGTTTGTATTCGTCAATACGTAATTACTTCCCCCTGTGTGGAATGAAAAATAATATTTTGAAAAATTGACATACTTTAAATAATAAAACAAATTGATAGTGAAACACAACCGGTTATTTGTGGATAGGCACAGCTAGTTATAATACAATAAATTACTTGGAAAAAACAGTTTTTAACTATTTTCATGAGGATAAATTTAAAATGCAGGTAATCTGGCTTCATTGATGTCTAATAATTATTGATAAAATTCCATGCAAATAATAAATATTTGAATTTTTATATGCCATAATACGTTCTTCGATTTCTGTTCCTTCGTCAGTTTCCTAAAAAATCTTTCCTAATGTTTTTCAGCTAGCTCAGTATTGCTGTTGCACTATTATTGTATTGGTCCAAAAATGTATATGGTCTTCGGCCTGGTTGATATGTATTTTGTGCTTCGTCTGTTTCTGTTTAGATTAAAACTAGCTTTAATTATTCGCCAAATGTTTATTTTGTTTGTGTTGTTAGCATTTGTATATGTATGTTTTCGGTATTTCTCCCTTTCTTACTTTCTTGTGATCTAGCTCTTCATGTTTCTTGGCTACCCTGTCTTCTTTTTTTGCCAGCCGTATTTGTACTCTTCTATCGTTTTCTCATCTCTCGAGTCTTATTCATATCATTTGCTTTTTTGTCACAACTCGAATTTGTTTACCACAAAATTCAGGTGACTATATAATTCAAACATCATGTGTACTATATGTGGCTATAGGAAACGGTTTTATTAACGTCATAGGATTGTTACTTTTGGTGTTCTTTATTTCTAAATTGCTTTATTTTTCATCTGTTTTTAACAAGAGAAAGTGCCCAGGGGTATGCAGCAATTAATAAAGGAAAATGCGTGGTAATTGTCATTTTGCGATACGTAAGTGAGTGAAGATCTTTTGGTGAAGGCAACGAATAAGTTTAGATAGAAGATGTGACATATGTGCACGACAATGTGTTTGTGTGATGGAGGTGAGATCATCAGGTTAAGGTACCGAATGAGTTTGAATTTATTTTAGAAAAATGCACAGTCGTTTTGTGACGAGTTATGTCAATTCTTGCTCATCATCTGCTGACATTTGTTTACCGAAACGGGACTAAATTCCATTTATTGAGTGGTAGTGTACATTGACAAACCGGAATAAAGAAATGAAAAATATTGTTTGAAGAAAGAATATTAAAAGAGTCAAAATTTTCACACGATATGAACAGAGGAAAAAAAGCCGAGGCGGTCTCGATCGAATGGTTGGGAGGAGATTCTACATAAACCTCTGAGACATAATGATGCTACACCGTGACTCTCGAAAATGCAACACATGGGTTATAAAATTCACAATCCTTTCTGCAATACCCTCATTTAATACAAATTAACCTAAGTCTATGCCTTGCTTGTCCACCAAGTTTCATTCACACATTTCCAGCAATCCCTTCCTTATCGCCATTTAACTATATACTCACAACGTGCACCTAGATATAACATGACTAATTGTTACCTACGCGGACACACTTATCTCTTCACGGATTGTTTAATTGATATAAGCGAACAGGTACAATTCTGGGTTGTTAAGGACCGGTAAGTATGATTCCTATTCCGAATCACATCGCCTACTGATGAGAGTATCACCGAGGTTTCCATTCCAAAAGGTCATTTGAAGTGTAGAAAGTTACCCATATTCTAAACGACCATTAGGTAGCGCTCTGTCTCAATAAACGCAGAGGTGCACATTTGAAACATATAATTTAACGACATTCACGACTAAAACTTTGTGGCGGAGTCAGAAATAGATTTATGTTTATTTGTACAGAATATGGTTGACTTGCAAAAAGGATGTTGCATTTTATTAACGATTTCTTCTTGAGTTGTATTTTGGGGGTCGATGTGTATGATTGAAAACATTGTTTTTTGCATGCAACTTACAAATTAAAAATTAAATGATCTGTTAAGAAGCAGACGACATTAACTTTGGTCATAGTATTATTTTGGTGGACCTATATATGAGCAGGCCTATCTTGCATTGTCCGTGTATAAAATAACACTAGTTAAAAATTAAAAATAGTAACTTTCTAAATTAGAAAGTTTAGATAGAAAAATATAACAATTTCCAACTTCATGTATTTACCATTTATTCATTTAAATAAATATATTCACGCGTATTACCTTTGATTAGCATCATCAGCATATAAATTCAGGTTTAAGACTTCAAAAATATTGTTTGACAATTTTAGGGCAATCCGAAAAAAAAACATTAGGGGAAAGCAAAGTTTTCATGCGTTTATTATGTGTACATAATTTATATATTTGATGATCGTAATTTTAAGGGGGAATTCTCATCTTCGTCGCGGGAGGGAGCGGGGTTTCTATAATACCATATATTACAACGTCTGTTTGATCTGGAGAAAAGTACAGATTGCACTTTTAGATATTTACGAAAGGCTTGATCTATTTGAGGGCATTACCAAAGGCCCCCGTTCCAATCCGCTTGTAGCTAACCACACATTAATCAGTACTTGATTCATAAAAATAACCATTTGTTAAAATTATTCGTGCATTTGGACATTAACTACTAAATTATTCTGTTAGATATTTGCGGGAAATTACAATGCTATTCATTTTAGAGGCAATATTGGAGGTGACAATCTTTTCTATTGTGATAACTGAGTTGATCAAAAACAAGATAAAAATCCAGAACAGTTAACAATAAGATTATGTACCCTAACGGGGGGTAATATAACTAGTTAAGAGATATAGAAAGAAAAGATAGTTCGTAGTTTAGTTGATAAACGAAGAACTGTTGTCAGGAAGACTACTACTACTACTACTACTACTACTACTACTGGTTTTAGACATAATTCTTATGCTCTTTTTCGTCGGTAGTGTCCAAATCATGTAGGGTAATATTGTGCCTCAAAACGCTACTTCTGAGTTTTCACTCCTCTAGAAGACATAACTCTTTCTTTTGGAATCAATGTCTAGGTTTTCTGTTGGATTTATTTTTCGTTTCCTAGTTCTTTTAGTAAAAAAATGTTTCTTGTATATGCACCTAAAATGAATCATAGAATAACATTAGTTATTCCAATCTTGTATTATTACTCCCAGGGTACGTTTTTATCAATTGGTTCAAGTTCGTTTATGCAACCAGTTTTAATCATGTTTATGTATAGTATTTTGCTGACACGTTTTTCAATTACACCTAACCAGTGTTTCTTATTTCTTTTATAAATTTTAAAGAATACTTTTACTGATCAATTATTTAAGTGCATTATCCCTCTCCTTTTTGTGTCTAATCTTTTTTATATATACTCTGCCAAATACATACATGGCACCTGTGTTAGTATAAGTGTGATGAAATATACCTGTTTGATTTGTTGAATTTCTTATTTGATCCGAGTCTATATCATTTTATTTCTTTAGAGCTCAACTCAGCATGTATACACGTTTCTCGGGTAATTAATTTGATATTAGGTGTTAAGAGGACCTTGTGATATGGTTAACTGCAAGAGGATTCTCAGTACATTTGAAAATATTTTGACGTGAACTGTATTCCATTGTCAGATACAAGGAAATCTCGGACAATGAATCACGTCAAAATATTCGTGTAGAATTTGAAGACTAACCGTTTATGTCGGTCTCTTACACTTTAAGGTAAATGATGAAGACCTTCTTTATTCTCTTTCTCTTTCTCTTCCGATCTGAAGCACGTTGTGAAATGGGAGAAAGTGGCTTCTTACTTTTAATACATCTAAAACCAAGCATTTCTCTATTCACCACCAATTCTCGGATCCTCACTTGCCCCAGTTGAAATCAATGCATCAATCAGTAAAGACGCCCTCTATTTTTTATAAGCTTCTGACTTACACTCTAAATATGTTGCTAAAGTCACTGGACAAATGATTTAATCATTCGACCGCCCCTGAAAGTATCTCACTGCAATCCTCTATTTTTATAAGAGCAAGTTACGGCCTAAGATGGAGTACTGTTACTATCTCTGTGGAGATGTTGCTCAAAGCACCCTCCCTTGCTTAGACATAGTATAACATCAACTTATAATCTAGTGGGGGTGGTCTATTCTTTTCCCTGTAGCCTCTTTTTCACAGACAAAACGTTGCTAGTCTTTCTGTACTCAATCATTATTTTCATGATAGGTGCTCGACGGAGCTCTAATCTCTAGTTTCCTTTTTTAAAACATCCACAACAAACTCCAGTAAAGCTACAACCATTGTAAACAGTTTATTTCTGTACCTATGGCTAAACAGAATTTCTATGATCAGAGTTTCCAAGAACTGTCCGTATATGGAACGCAATTCTACGGGGCTACTTCCCAGCTGACTACGGCATGGTCGTTTTCAAGTCCAACGTTAAGAAGGTATTGTTGGGCCCTCCCCATAAGTAATAAAATTCTGCCCAGATCTAACCATAGTCTGCAATCCTCAAGGTCTTTGTTTCACCATTTACCTGAAAATCATTAACGTTAATCCTCGAGTAGTCTTTGGGCCTTGATGATCGGTTATTCGTTAGTAACAAATGAAAATTTAGTAAAACTGCCAACTACGAAAATTCTTTGAGGTGACCTGGAAAATGAACATGTACTATTTTCTATGGTCTATCGGTGGCAGGTCAGGTACTAAAAGTTATCTGTGGTGCATTCGCAGCGACAGAAAACCAATTATTCGATATCCTTATCCATATTTGCCCAGTACACATAGCCACACATGAGGGATTTCATGCCGCGTAAAATTCCTGAGTGTTTCATATAAAACTCTTTTAATAGCCGTGTTCGCAAAGCAACTGCCATAACAATTCGCTCTGCATAGTAAAGTATCCATTTACATACAGAAAATGCATTTCCACTACTTACGTTATTTTTCTCATTTTTCTTATTTAATTTTTACATCACATTTATTTCGTATTTATTAATAAATCATCCTTTTTTGCTCTTTTGTTGCCATGAAAAGTTGGGTACTAATCTTCCAGCAGCTTCTGGTAAAGTGAAGAAAAAGCAGCTGCCTTGTTTAGATTACTATTTATTTTCCATTATTTTTTCCTTTTGAGTTAAAATAAAATAGGTCTGCTTTCTTTTCTGGCATTTATTTTCTGACCGTCAGCGATGTAGTTCTTTCCGTGATTTTTTCCCTTCCTACCTACATCACAGTGATTATTTAACAATTACTTTCATCTTGAAACATTTCCATTAGACCTTAGTATTGAGATTACCAACACAAGATCGCTGTACCGGCAATCTGCTGTAAAACCAATTTTTATGAATCTAAAGGTAAGGTGTTTTCTTTTTCCTTCTTTCTCTGTCAATCGTCGTTGTTTGGTTTAGTAGTGACTTGTAGCATCACTATCCGAGGGATTTCGCTATATATATTTAATATCAACCGAAGTTACAGTTAAGTCTCGCATTGAATATTACTCCATTTATAGTCTTGAACGCAGCTATCACAATCTCTTCTAACATTTAGGCAAATCTATGAATTCAGCGTGATGAACAGTCAGCACAACCAAGCTTATTAGATGGTAAAACACCACGTTGAAATCATAATTCGAAAGTATATACCCCATCTGTGCATTCGATTAGCTGTATGGGTTGCAACCCTTTATTCACCCAATCATGTGAATTAACTGGCTGTAATCCTCCTGTAATAAAAAAAAACCTCTTACATGTAAATACTTATAGAATATTGTCACGGCATAAATTATTGCTAAAGTGTTACTTGATTTTCAAATGTTTTATTTCAACAGATAATAGTGATCTAGCCACTGCTTCCATATTTCCAGTTCTGTATTTTAGTAAACTTTTAGTCCCAATACTATTGTTGCTGGAAACATTAGCAACAACTATCGAGTAATAAATCAGATGTCAACATTTCTTTAATGTTTTCGAATGATTTAAGCACTCTTCTTTCCATTTCACGTCTTTTATAATAAGGTGTAAAGTGACGGCCGTAAATTAAAATTATTTATTTGATAAACACGGTATAGTAGTTAGTATTTACTTCCCCCCACTGTGGGAAGGTGTGACACAAGGTCGATAGTTAAAGATTGAACAGCCAGGTGAGTTACAGTAGTTTGCCATCCCTAAAATGCTTGCAATATTTAAAGAATTTGGAATGGTGTAACTCTAACGGGGGCAGGAATTTTATCATTTTCGTCAAAGACTGTGATTGTTTTGACTGATTTGGTTAGTAAACAAATTGGCAACAATAATTCACAACGGTAGCAAAAAGTTCAACGTTCGTAAGTCAAAAATCAAACTTCCACTAGCGTGCTTTCATCACCAAGAAAAACATCTCAGTAACTCTTACTAATAAAACACAGCTTTTTATTTCCAAGACGAGACTGTCAATTGACCATGATAGTCAGGAGGGATGACCAAATAACATATCAAATGGTAAGCATCTTGAATTTACTTTTTGTACCAACACCACTTGCCGGTGAACCTTCTCCCTTCCGACCATGTGGTAAGCGACATCTTATTTCTGTTAATTTCCAAACTACAGTGAACCAACTAGCTAATGTTTCATGAACAGATCGCATTTCGCTTCACTTGATTCTCAACAGAATTTGTTTAATATGTTCGTGTGTTTCAGTTTTCATTCGAATATGATCGAAATATGCGATAGCAAAATCTAAATCACCACGCATCACATTCCTAGTTCGTTGAAAACGGGTAACCTATCGAATTTATAGACCCCTCGATAGGTATTAATAGCAATAATATTAAAAAACTCGCTATCCACATGAATCTACAAATATTGGTACAGAATGTGTTTGGGAAAAATATTTCGTACCGCTTAACAGGGCGAAAATGTCTCGTGGGTTCAGGATTGAATACGATTACGTTTCTAAAGAATTTTGAGTTAAAAGCTTTACATGTTTTTATTTTATTCTCATATATCCCATATCTGCTTGTTTTCTCCTGAAACAGCATATCTTTCTCATTTCACTTACACTCTTTATCTTCTCATATATACCATATCTTATTCAACACATTATCCATCTCCTGAAACAGCATATCTTTCTTAGTTCACTAACTCTCTTCATCTTCTCATATATAACATATCTAATTCAACACATTATCCATCTTCATCTCATTATCCTTGTCTCTTATTCCATTAATCCCCTGTACTTTCTCAGATTATCAGTATCTGATTACACCTTGATTTTACTCATAATCCTTTTCCTCATTATCTAACATTTCGATTTACACCAGAAATCTATTGAAGGTCATTCATGGATTATCATTCATAATTTCTAGAAATGACAGCATTGACTATGCGCCAAACATCCAGAGCTACGAACTGCAGCAGTTTATTCGGAATTTCCTCTTCATCGTTGAGCAGTGAGGCTTCTAAGATAAAGATCCGGAGAACATTAAGATCCGGAGTCAACATCTTTTAAAGACAAACATCAGTTGATCATTATTATATTCGCAATGTGGGTGATTGCCTACTCTTTCTGAAATGTCCACTATTTGATCTACAGCAAAATGATTCAAAGCGTGATTGAGCAGTGGAAACAGAATGTCGTTCATGTAAAGTTTACTGTTTATTATGTAATTTTGTTTAGCAAAAATATGGGAGGTGCTTTTGATGGAGATAAAATGGCTGCCTAAACAATAACTTAGATAGATTTGATGGTAAGAATAAACATTCAGGATGAATATCAGAGACTTTTCTATCAAAACACGTATATTTAGTCGGTTGTGAACAAACTCAACACTGAATACCTTTTCATTAGATCAGACGATTTCGGCTGCAATGACTCTTTTTATTTCTCTCAACAACACTTTGCGTCTTTCTACTCTATTTTGCATTTACATCAATGCGTCAGTTAGCGTTCTTTGCTGTGTAAAAGAGGATATTATTGTGAATATTCTTGATAGTTGTACATTCTTTTACCATTTTTCGTCAGAAGTTGAAGGATCTTAACAGAGGTTTGGTATGTATATAAAGCGTGTCACAGTAAGCAAACGGTTGATCTCGAAACCTTCAGGCGCTTTGCAATATCTAACTTAGGCGTTCCTGCTTGATCCATTTAAATTATTGTTTCACGTTTTTTGGATCAACTTTTATATTTTTATATAGAAGAGGTACGTTTTATTCGGATTATTCGTATTACTGTTCTCATCTTTGATGTTATCATTACAACGTTTCGGCCAATGTAACCTCTGACATTTTTCAGGTGTGTCCAAGATGAGAACAGCAGTTTGAATACTTAAAATAATATACATTATAAATCTTCATCTCATAAACTCTGAAATATAATAGAAATAATTCTGAAAATATAATTACCAAATATTACTTAGAGATTTTATATCAGAAAAAAGCAGGTAACTAGATATGAGAAAATGATTTAAAACTTATATTTCATACTGTGCTATACAATTTTTACTTAGAAATTGTAAATAAGGTAGTAAAATTAACGTTTGTTAATTTTTATTGAATATGAAACATGGCAATCTGTATATCATACTACATTTTCCGACGTAAATAAGTATCAATTTTTATAGGAATATAGTTATTGTTTATCAATTTAAAGGGAATTTCATGGCGATCAAAATGACTACCAGGAACTCGAGGTAACAATTGAGAATAACACAAGAAAATACATATTTGTTTTGGTGTTGATTTCCTAAGCGAATGGCACATATTTAATGGGAATTATATTTCATTTATATTTGTTCTTTCATTTTTTAAATTAGTCACTACTTATTAAGACTAAGGGCAACTCGAAGATAAGAAGTGATGTGATAGGTGGATTGTCAAATGAATGATGAAAAATATCATGAAAGGATTTAAAATGGTGAATAGAATGATCAACAATTGATTTCTTATTGCGACGGTTTATGGCAAACATTTTTTGACATTAGATTTGAAAACGACCATGTATTAGATTGAAGGGTCACAGTCTTGTGATTATGTGTTCGATAGATGGGAATTTCCTGGAAAGAAAGTCCTTTCATGGGAATTCTGTTTGATGTTAGGCACACGGGGAATACAGGAAAGTTATTTGCAATTGTGGAAATAAGAAAAGCTGTTACTGTGAATGTCTTATAATGATAAACAAGAGATTGAAGCTCAGTCGAATACGTTCCATGAAAATAACGATAGAGTAGAGAAAGACTAGCAGCATATCGTCTGTAAAAAAGGGACTGTAGAGAAGCGATGAAATCATCTCCCACGAGATTACGAAATCGATTCGGAACTATCAATACAAATAAGAATGTTCTTAGCTCCCCCCGCCAAAAAAATATGACAACAGCATTCAATCTTAGAACATATCTTGTATAATACACATAATTTCATCAGGTGTTAGATATTTCTGAAGCGGTATAATGGGTCCAGCATTTTTCCCGCAACCTTAGCAATAGATTTGATATAGGTCCTCCATTTTTGATAGGGAGTGAAAGCCATATTATTTATGTTAGTAAAATGCTTAAGGTGAAATAGAAGGAGAAGACACCCTAATTCAGACTTGACACTCATGTTTTCCTTGAGCCTTTTACGCCCAGCTAAACATTC
Source organism: Sepiola atlantica (assembly GCA_963556195.1). Taxonomy (NCBI): domain Eukaryota; kingdom Metazoa; phylum Mollusca; class Cephalopoda; order Sepiida; family Sepiolidae; genus Sepiola; species Sepiola atlantica. Next base: position 175,330,601 of record OY744515.1, on the reverse strand, counting down.
CTTAAAAATAACCATGCAAATTGAAAATATATAAATTGAGCAAATATATTTACTAAGCTGATAGTTGACAAAAGTTTCTAAGAAATTAATACTTTCTATAATAGATGCCAAGTTAAAACTTCACCTGGACATAATAAATAGTTAACGCATAAAACACGTAAAAGAATAACTAAATACATTTGGGTCTATAGAATTTATTGGCAAATACACAACAATGTCTAACCACACACATTTTGGACACAAATCAATAAACTACGTTTAATATTTAATAGCGTGCCTCAACTCTGTTGTGATAACTGTCAGACGTCTAGAATAAGTTAAAACAAAGCCTGTTACACAAAAAATAATCACTATTACTCAATTCTTTCTTACAACTACTTCTTTTCAGGATTGCTCTGACGAATTCTAAATTAATATTCATTACGTAATTTTTTATAGGTTTTAAACCAGACGATTGGTTATTCTAAAACTATTATTCATCACTCTGTTCACAACATTCTGATAATTACATCATTATGTTTGTGTCATTTGTATGTTTAAAAACACAATCTTTTCACGAAGATGCTATACAGACTTAATCAAACTACTTTCCAGAATTTAACGATACATGTGTATAGCCCTTTCAATTATATGGTAGTGCGCCTCTACCTGTAAATAAATATCACTCTATATTATTATACGTTTTCCACTGTTGAGTGGTAATTTGGGAGTAATATGCAGTGCCATTTTTTATCTCCTGTAGAAAAGCTCCGTCATAAAAAATACAACCGCTACACCAGAAAATGTGGATCTAGTAAAATATAAGTTTTATTACTTACTCAAGAGGATATAACCAATTCATATCATTGAATATTCGCTTTATTTCTGCATACATACAGATAGATATTCACAAGCCTACAATTCGTCAAATAGTGACGTTTATTCTGCATTGTACGGCGTGAAATAAAAGTTTAATCGATCCTAATGTGGTTACTTGGAGCCTAACCATAACTTAACTTATCTCTAACGCTAATCCTTACCCTAAACCTATCCCTAACGCTGATCCTATCCTTACTTATCCTTAACGCTTTTCCTAACCCTAACTCATCCCTAACGCTTTTCCTAACCCTAACTTATCCCTAATGCTAATCCTAACCTTAACTTATCCCTAACTCTGATCTAAACCCTAACTTATCCCTAACGCTAATCTTAACCCTAACTTATCCCTAACGCTTTTTCTAACACTAACTTATCCCTAACGCTAATCCTAACCCTAACATATCCCTAACGCTAATCTCAACCCTAACTTTTCCCTAACGCTAATCTTAACCCTAACTCATCCCTAACGATTTTTCTAACACTAACTTATCCCTAACGCTAATCCTAACCTTAACGTATCCCTAACGCTAATCTTAACCCGACGCATATCTAAACAAAAAGCAGAACTCACAGAACCATATCACCCTTCTGTTGTTTTTTTCAGGCAGTGGATAAGTTTTTCATTACTTTTCGAAGAATATAGCGAGCGTTTTGTTCACTTAATATGTGAATTTTGCAGTTACCTATTTTTTTTACTCTATTATTAACTTTCTTTGTTCTATTTAAAAAATAACTATTACTTAATGTATTCTTTCTATCTCTTGTGTTTTCATTACTATTATTAATAGTATTGTTATTCTCCGTTGTAATTTTTTATATTTGTAACTTTTATTACTAATTTGATCTAAATTTTATCACTACTACTTGGCATTTTGTTATTGTTGAGTTCGATAATTATTTCTATATTTTTACAGCAACTTTAAGACAGTTAAGTAATTTTATTTAATATTTTATGTAAGGGATTCGTTTAGAAATTTATCAAGATAATATTTTAGCCCTTAGTTATGGTGGAGTAAATTAAATGATATTTCTCTTTTTTCTATTTTCATTTCTATTATTATTGGTATACTTTTCTTTATATTTAATTTTAATTTTATTATACCCACTAATATTTAGAGCTGTATAAGTTTAACTTGAATTGTTAAATACATTTTCACTATTAGAGTTATTACTTAGCCTACGTTCAATAGAACTCAGAATATGTGTTATGATTGAGAAGATGATTCGATTTTGGATTAACATGTTAACATTACCCTTTAAATACGGATCGTATAAATTTAATATAAATGAAAGTGACATCTCAAACGTTATTTATTTTTATATTAGCTAATACTTCGCCGCTTAATCTTACTTTTTTTTATTTCTCTCTCTCTCTCTCTCTCCCTCTCTCTCTCTCTCTCTTTCTCTCTCTCTATATATATATTGACATTGGAAGAGTCATTTATTATAGTTAATTCTTTATCTTTATATAGGTTGGTATAGCTATTCGCAACTATATTTCTGCTTATCTTTATATACGAAGTTTTTGTTACAGCCACTTCTGTATGGTGTAATTGTTTCTAAATATTATTATGTTCGCTGTAGAATTTTAAATCTTTATTTATATTTAGAATATCCTCTTCAAAACTAACTATTAGGTATATTGTAGCAGCTTTTTTTCTTTTAAATCTGTAGGTGGTGTTTATGTTGATTAAAAATGTGCTTGTCCGCACTTTCATTTTAGTTTCATATTAATTTAATTATGTGTTTATTTTTGCCCAATGTTGACATGCATTTAAGTGATATTCTTACACGTCTAAGTATGCAATGGTAGTTTCTGTGGTCTTTCATGCTAAGGTTTAAATAGAATTTTCCCTGGTCTCACATGCTTTAATTTGAAATAGCATTTTCTCTTGTCTTACACGCTTAGGTTTGTAAAGACATTATCTCTGGTCTTACACGTTTAAGTTTAAAAAGTATTTTCTTTGGTCTCTGACGCTTAAGTTGTAAATAACATTTTGTCTGATCAGATAAGCTTTAATTTGTAAATAGTCTGTTCTCTGGTCTTAAATGCTGAATTTTGTAACAACATTTTATCTGGTCTAAGAAGCTTAAATTTGAAATAAAATTTTCCTCGGTCTCACATGCTTAAATTTTAATAACATTTACTAAGTCCTGATGTGCTTTTATTTGAAATAGCGTTTTCTCCGGGCTTAGTCCTTTATGTTTTAAATAACATTTTCTCTTGTCTTAAACGATTAATTTTGAAATAGAATTTTCTCTGGTCTCTACAGGCTTAAGTTTGAAATATAATTTTGTCCACTCATACACGCTTACATTTTAAATAAAATTGTTTTTGGTCTTACATGCTGAAGGTTAAAATAAAATTTTCTCTGGTCTTAGATGGTAAAATATGAAATAGCATTTTCTTTGAGCTGCTTAGCCACTTAAGTTGTAAATACCATTTTCTTTGGTTTTACATACTAACATTTGAAATAGCGTTTTCACTTGTTCAGGACGATTTAGTTCGAAATACACGTTAAAGTTTTAAATCTAATTTTCTCTCGTCTTATACGCTGAAATCTTAAATATAATTTTCTCTAGTCTTAAACACTTAAGCTTAAAATAGTATTTCTTTTGAGGTCTTACAGGGTTAAGTTTGTAATAATATTTTCTCTTGTATGAAATGTTTAGTTTAAAAAAAAGCTTTTTGTCTGGTCTGACACATTTAAGTTTGAAAAAGCTTTTTCTATGGTCTTAGACGCTGAAGTTTTAAATGACATTTTCTCTAGTCTTATATGCGTAAATTTTAAATAGAATTTTCTCTGCTTTACACACTCAAGTTTGAAATATCATTTTCTCTAGTATTATATGCTTAAGTTCGAAATATCATTTTCTCTGTTATTACATGCTTAGTTTTAAAATAGCATTTTCTCTGGTCTTTGACGCTTAAGTTGTAAACAAAATTTATCTGATCAGACACGCTTTAATTTGTAAATGTTTTTTTCTCTGGTCTTAAATACTGCACTTTAAAATAACATTTTATCTGGTCTAAGACGTTTTAAGGTGAAACATCATTTTTCTTAGGTCACATTCGCTTAAAGTTGAAATAGGATTATCTAGTGTCTTAAACGCTTAAGTTTAGAATAACATTTTCCCAGGTCTTACATTCGAATTTTCTCTGGTCTTAGATGCTTACATATATGATAACATTTTCTTTGATCTGATTACCTAAAGTTGGAAATTACATTTTCCTTGGTGTAACACTCTTAAATTAAAAAAAGGCGTTTTCATTGTGAAAGTTGCAGGTTAAATACACCCACCTGAGGATTATTTGTTCTCACTTCTTTAGGTCAGACATAAATATTTCTTTACATTCATTAGAAGGACACATTTTCTTTTTACGTAAAATTCGAGTTAATCTTCGACATAAGATATTTCACCGTATTTCAACTCCTGGAAACTTTCTACGTGAGAGCATTATGTTATTTCACCTGCAAGTACACAAAGAACAACTGATGCTAATGCTGATTGTTTTAGCAATATTTTGAAAAACGTTGCACAAAAATGTGACATTTTTTGGGGAAAAAATCGACCACTTATTTGGTTTACGAATATTTGCTTCTGTAATGAAAACGTACCACCGGACAAGAGCAACATGTAGATGTATCCTATCAACTTTAAGAGGATCAGCCCATGTAACATCCAGTGATATACGCACATCTGACCACTATGAATGAGGCAATGCTATATTAAATATTGCATGGATGCGACACAATCTCATAGACACTGCACTCGTTAATAGGTATATTCTCGTTTACTAACTATATCACATATCAAAGTTCAATTTGAGAAATTTTCTTTTCTAAATTTAGATAGACCGATACACGTACCGATAGTAAATGTTTTTTAAATTTTATTTCTAATGAATCGCTACTTATCAAGATTAAACACTACTCAATGATAAGGTTTAATGAGATGAATAGATTGTTAGTCGAAGGATGAATACTATTATTGGAGAATGAAAGTGATGAATGTAATAAACAAATATTGATTACTTATGAGGACGATAGTCGTAGAAAAGTTAAAATAAAATGGCAGAAAACCCTTTGATTTACAAAGATCTCTTGTTTGTATATTTAACTAATTGGCCAGATGACTTGTGACCTTTTGAAAAGCCTTCCGATGTTTATGTAAATAGTTTTAGCCTACAGATTAAATCAGCTTAGTTTTAGTCCTTGCTAAAACTCAACCCCCGAACGGATGTACATTGTTTAGAGAATTATATTTCATAGAAGTGTCTGTAATCCTTCATTCACATTCCGCCAGATACACAAACACAAATGACTAACAGATGAATCTTGACCATTCGTTTTTGTGTTCTTCAGAAGTGTGGTCGGCCAAGTCACGTAGAATTGTAACGCGAGAACCACGCTGGTGAAACATAAAGAGTGAACGAAAATCGTAGATATTATCATGTAATATAGAAGTATTGTGTAGGAAAATAGAAGATACTCAGCAAAACCCTAATTTGTGTATGTAACTGAATTGGTAGCAATGTATACAACCAGCATGTCGCTAATCTCCGTTTATTAGAAGTCATAATAACATTTGAAGACTGCTGATCAATGTTACTCGATGCGTGTTTTTAGTTTTGGACACTATCGTCTTATAAAACGTGCCCAATGCAATATTAATGTGATATTAAACATAAATGTAATTTTTTAAATGAATACATATTTGAATATATTAGAGCTATGTAGTATATAAAAACTTTACATCACCCTACATTTTTATTTATTAAACTTACTTTTAAAGTTATGTTTTTTCGAATTTATGGGATTAAAATTGTGTGCAATTGAAGAAAATGCGAACTATTTTCTGATATGATTTGAAAATTAAAACCATCAGCGAACATATAATACTTGGTTGGTTTCAAATGTATTGTGATAGTGATGACAACCTTAAAAGTTAAAGATCGTGTGCGGGCATTCGAGAACATTCTAAAAATTAAATCATAAAATACTTAAATCATTATGAAACACCTTAGCTAAGAAGCGAAACGATGGAAACTCGACAAAGGTTTGCTACCCGAACGAAATATTAAGACATCATTGGTTTCGCGTATCGCTAGTATTTTCTTTTTAGGAATAAAACTGACTAATTTCTTGATCATATTACGATATTCGATGAAAAGTGGATACTTTATAATAACTGGAGACACACTGCTTTTAGATCATATCGAGGTAGAGCCCCTTTATAGCTCCTTGTGACAATAAAAAGGAACATTCACCATCAGGAAAAAAGATTGAGGTGCTTCGCATGTCGTGTATGCAGATTTAAAAAGGGCTTCTCTTCATAGGTGCAGGTGTTTATGGTGGTCTGATTTGCATATGTGGATATCAGGTGATATAAATGAAGAGGACGGCTAGGAAGGGGGAGAAGCGATTTGGATGGGAGAGAGAAAGGCAGAGAGAAAGTGGGTTGCACGAAATTCGGTTGGAAATTGAATTACTGTGAAAACTTTTTTTAAAATTATTTTATTTTTCTGGCACAGTTTGTTAATCCTCCTAAAACCCCAGAATAATTAAGATATGGTAATGGTCGCTGTTTTGGTGCATATAAGGGAATGAATACACCACTTCTACTTTAATTCCGGCGAAACCTTGACTACAGACAATTCGCTCATGATATTAATCTACATTGCTCTACTCGGAAATGATATTCCAACCTATGAACACGTAACGGTAGCAGAAAGTCATACGTATTGCTTTTCTATTATATTTCAAACCATAGAAAATCCATTGAGAATGAATTCGTTTTTAAGTTACTTTCAAGTTTATTCAATAATATGACTTTGCTAATCAACATTGTGATATCTAAAAACTGTTTAATTTGGTATTGATATTTTTAATATCGAATTTGTTATTCTTATTTAAGATTAACTTTTTGAATAATAATGTTTTTTTTATAATTCTTTGGCTATCCACTTCATTATTTCACTTTTATCGATCACGTAATGTTTTCATCACTTCCACAGTCGTTTGAAATATTTTCGCATATCATTCTTTATTATAATTTCCATTCCAATTCATTTTTAGTTTCCAGAATGTCATAATCTTTAACTTTCCGAAGAGTTTCGGTCTTTTAATTTTCTTCTTTTATCCAATTCCAAAACAATCGACCGCTTTAATTTGCGGCTTCTATTTCATACAAGTTTTGCATATTATTTAGAACAGATCTATCGGAAAACACTACTTAATTGTTTATGGACTGCATTTCGAAGAAGCTACGTTTTGTTCACTCAGTGTTTCCCCGGTTTATTCCACAGTTAGATATTACTACATCATCGTCTTATTGACTTTGTCGGATACCTGCATCCCACGTGTTAAAGCGGACATGGGTTGCCATCTTTTTGTCTTTTTCTAGATTACTGAGTAGGTATGAATGAATTGATGACGACACACGTAATAGAATATTTTTAATTTACAAACTCTACCAACTATTCTCGCAGATTTGGTTGCGTCATTTGTTCCTACTACTATATTTTCAAATATGGCCAGCAAATAAAAAAATCGTGGTGCCATCTGTCTACGTTGAACCTTTAATCAATGTAATTCACAGCTTAGTATTTCGCTAGAGACTATGTCCAATAGCACGTGACCTTGCCAGAATAATCAGATAATTTTTGTATGGCACCCCTCTTCAATATATTACACAAAACCCAAGACCCATAAACACATCTATTGATATCATTGTACTATATTAATTAGCGATAAGTTTGTTTGATTGTTTGTTTAATTATATACCAATCCTATGTTCTTAGTTATGTAAAGCTGAAAGAGTAATATCTATTATAAACGACCCGTTGTAAATGATTAATTGAACACAAGTTGATATATTGAATGTGCGGTGTGCGGTCAAGGGTCAGAGCTATGTCTAGAACTTCGTTTTCTGAAAGGGCAACCTATGGTGGGTAGGTATACAAACTAGCGGTATTAGGTCTGTAACTCGGCTAACAGGAAAATGGTGAAAATTCAGGAGGAGTTTACATCATGATCTTCCATCTGCTCGTTGTATCTGCTTCTACGAGTTGTAGGCAATAACAAAACCATGAAGTGAAGTGGTAACGTTGCTTCTGACCTATTATTGTGTGTCTCCTAGGTCAAACCTGGGACTTCCTTGAAACAGCTGAGACTTGTTGCTTTCGGTCTCAAAGGTAAAACGCGGCAATCCTATAAGTTAACGAATAGCCGCGACTAACGATCACGCAAACAAGGCAATCCTGAGGCACAATCTTTGTGAGCTCTATGCAGAAGTTGAACTCGCTAAAGAACAAACAAACAAAAATAGCAGCAGCATCAGCAGCAGCAAGAAGTTTTTGTGAATCGACGGAGAATGTTGTTGCCATTGTTTTAGTTACGTTTGCAGTTGTTATTCTTTTTCTTATGATCATATCGACGGAGAATGTTGTTGCCATTGTTTTAGTTACGTTTGTAGTTGTTATTCTTTTTCTTATGATCATATCATTCGAATTCCCCAAGCGATTCAGGCCATGAAACTGTCAACCTGTATGTATGTGTGTGTTCACCACACTTGTTGTAATCGTCCCCAAACGTTGGGCTGGTCCAAGGTTGCTGTTCGATCTCGTCTCAGTGCTGCAACAAATAACTCAAATGCCAAGTAACAATCACGAGTCTAATTTATCCACAATTAACATATTGATTTGTTGGTTATAAATGATACTCGTGTTCCCAAGTTGAATGGCAGACTTGCAAATGAGATTTCTCTATTCCGGTGAGATAAAGTATTAATCCCACACAGTCTTTTGGCCAAGAGCTCCAAAATAGGCCTACCTTGCCTTAGAAGGCACCCAGCTGAAACTCCTCACCAGATCTCCCAGCAAAGTTCAACTTCCTGTCATGTCCAAAGGGCCAGATCGCCTTTTCCCATCTCGTTTCCTCCTGGCCGGGTCCTTTTCACTTGTAACCACTCAGACCACTGAAGCACTCGCCACTTGTGATTTGAACCAGTGATAACTGTCAGACTGCAGGGGACAATCAGTGAACATCACAGCATGAGTCTCCGCCTTTTACGAAGTACTGACTTCATTTCAAAAAGAAATAAACTCTTGGATGACCCAAATAAAAACAACACATTTTCACTTTCATAGTGCCCCTCTTCTTTCCTGCGCCTTTAACACTTGAAACACCTAATGCATCACTATAGATTCAGCCATCCGCATTTTTACAAAACTACATTAGTTCAATTAACCTAAGTATTAACAGCATTTGACTTGAAAATAAATCACTTTAAAATGATTATCAGATAACATACTATACACAGTGATAGATAACATAATACAAGCACTTTAGTTTCGATGTGTGTGTTTTTAAGATTGCCGTCAAAGTATATAATAATATAAATAACAATTTGATTATTTCTCTCACACACGCACAATCGCATTTTTTGGAAATCAAGAGAATAAACGCATACAGAGCATAATAATTTTTACATTAAATATTAATGTGAATTAGATATAGTTAAGATTATCGATTTAGTCAATCTGTTTTATGATATATCACATCATCGCACCAGCGATTGTAAACGATTCATTATAAATTATTGTTGTACACTGGGGGCAGAAATCTCTTCCTTTTTCAACAACTGCGAAGGTTTTATTCTTCTCAACGGTTACTTCAATTTGGGGAAAACGAACTGTCCGCCCTCCCACCGGTCACTGTTGGCTACCGCTGGATTTTGTTCAAGGCGGACAGGCTTCAATCGTCGGAAGGCACGCCCTCTGCCCAACCCTAGGGGTTGAAAAGTTTTGGGAGGGAGTACTGAACAACCATGCTTAACATTTTCGTCGCCAGATATATGAATACACCGATGAACAGGAAAACTGTGTCGTTATCTCTTTAATAAGGTCACGTGCGTTCGTGTCAATTAGACGCGCGCCGTATGTAATGAAGCGTGGGAAGGCGCCAGGTATGAACCAAGAATACTGGACGACGAGAGAGCGATCATCATCATCATCATCATCATCATCATCATCATCATCATCATCATCATCATCATCATCACCACTAGACGAGAGATGAATCAAATCATGAAACCAACTTGCGCTTGACTAGCCGTATTATGCAACAATATTTATTGAATAAAAGTTTTACTCATATATGGAATAACTTCAGGTTCATACCTATCCCAAATAATCCGTACGTAATGTATTACACTAGTTACACAAGTCTGTGAATAATTTCTTTAGCCCGCGACGGTAGCCATTATGTCTAATCACACCCTCATGAATTTATTTGTATTTGACGATGTCAATCTTTCTATCTAGGAAGAATAATTTTCCTTAATTTTTGGGCTTAAAAATCCATAAGAAAATCAAACTACCAAAGATTAAAGATTAGCATATATGTTTCATTTTTATAAGTGAAGATAAAGAAATATAAATAGCAATTAAAACAAACGCACCCGGTCGGTGATGGAACCGACGATGATATACGGAGACAAATACAAACGTAGAGGAGAAGAGAAATGTCACGCTTCTTATTTTATAGAGATGGCTGCAATTATATCTATCAATATAGATATATCTATTTATGGGTGAAAAAAGACAATGATATATCGTGTATTTTTTTCCTAATATTTAATTATGCAAAATTAAATATGTGTATATTATTATATACTAGCTAAAATAGCCTCCCTACGGTCGTCTATCTTTGCTAGGCTGCCGCATCAGAAATGAACACTCACCCGTAAACCGATGGAGCCCCAGTCATATTTCTTGGGTGGTTAGACATTGATTTTCTTTGTTTCGGACCCAGAATATTTTTACTTAGAAAATAAGAAAAAAAAATTTCGACCCCAACCCAATTTACATTTACATTTAAGGCAAAAAAATTTTTTTTACCCTTCCCCATACATAGAATTATTTTTAATTTAAAGAAAAATTTTTTTTACCGCCCCTAATTTTTTTTACCCTCCCCCATGCATAGTAATATTTTCAGTTAAAAAAGAAAAAAAAATGTTTACCTAGCCCCCCCAATTTTTTTCTTTGCATACATCGTAATATATTCTGTTAAAATAGAAAAAAAAAATTTTTTTTACACCCAAACAGAAATTTTTTTTTACCCTCCCACATGCATAGTAATATTTTCAGTTAAAAAAGAAAAAAAAACATTTTTACCCAGCCCCCCCAATATTTTTCTTTGCATACATAGTAATATTTTCTGTTAAAATAGAAAAAAAAAGAAGTTTTTTACACCCAACCAGAACATTTTTTTTTACCCTCCCCCATGCATAGTAATATTTTCAGTTAAAAAAAAAAAAAATTTTTTACCCCCCCCCCAATGAAATAAAATAAAAATTTTGAGGCGCCTCGGTCATATCAAAGAACTCATGTTTAAATATGCTATTGAAGGCACCTACGTCATATCAAAGAACCAGTTTTGTTATTCTTCCAAAATGGTTACCCATTTAGTAATGGCCGAGATATTTGTTGCTTAACTTCAATTTACTACAAAACACCTTGTCTTGACAACGTAATTAAAATAGAGAATGATAATGTGAAAAAATCCTCTCACAATGACGTCACTTGCGGGAGGACCGGAAGGATGAGTCAGCAATTTATTTTTCCAAAATGGTCACCCTATTTATTAATGGCTGGGATATGCCTTGATAAATTTCAATTTACAACAAAACACCTTGACTTGACAACGTAATGAAACTGAAGAATGATCATGTGAAAAATCCTCTCACAATGACGTCACTTCCGGAAAGAACTGGAAGGATGAGTCAGCAATTTAGTTTTCCAAAATGGTCACCCATTTACTAATGGCTTGGATATACCTTCTTTAATTTTAATTTACAGCAAAACACCTTGTCTTAACAACGTAATGAAAATAAAGATTTATAAAGTGAAAAACATCCTCTCAAAATGATGTCACTTTCGAAAGGATGACTTAGCAATTTTAATAGTACTCGCCATTGAAAGTATGGTTTAGAAAACACACTGGTTTATGAAGAAAATGCCTTTAATTAATTGTATGAATAATTTTTATTAATATCCCCTAATCGGAAAATATTGTAAATACATATGTAATTTTGATAATAGCAGTTATAAGTGTATATTTGTGAATATGAATTTAATTGAAGGTTAAAAGGAATGAATTATGTAAATAGTACAACCCGTCTAGTGTCCTAACAACTTCTTGTAACAGTATATAAGGAAGTTGAAAAAGTATTAGTTTAAGTAAGATTCTTGACACGTTTTCCGTTCTAATCACAGCCTCGTCTTGAAATTTCGTTCTACATTGTTTATATGTTATATAATGTTATTTAATGTTATCTAATCAAAATTAATTGATTAATAGTTTCCTAATTCTAAAGGTATACACATATTATGCACGCTGGCGGACTTAGTAAATAGTCATACTACTTTGATGGAGTTTCGGCTTCAGACAGACAGACAGATACATAAACTACATTATTAATAGATATGTATGTGAAAAATTGATTCGTAAGCTTATTAATTGATCATTATGAATTTTGCAACACAGGTGGTATGCGTAAACGGTCATAATATGGGCTATATTTTGTTTTATATAGTTATATATAGAGGGTGAAAAGGGTGGAAGCTCTTTGTAAAAATTCAGATATCTCCGATTTTTGTGAAATTTTAACAATTAGATTTAGACATCAATTAATAAATATAGCTCAAATTTCATTTTTTTTTAGTATTCTAAAGGGGTTTAAGGGAGCATACTATGGAAAACCATCCCATTTTATTATTCAAGTAATTCAGATTTGCATTTACTTTTATCCATAATCATTAGAGGTTTGGTAGTTTTGTTTTACGGCATATCAACCCTTTTTGGGTTATTTAATGCCGAATCTGGTCATTATAGTAAAAGTTTTTATGCTTCAAGTTCTTTATATCTTCAAATGTTTAATCATCGTTTTTGGTTTGGTAGTTTTGTTTTACGGCATATCAACCCTTTTTGGGTTATTTAATGCCGAATCTGGTCATTATAGTAAAAGTTTTTATGCTTCAAGTTCTTTATATCTTCAAATGTTTAATCATCGTTTTTGGTTTGGTAGTTTTGTTTTACGGCATATCAACACTTTTTGGGTTATTTAATGCCGAATCTGGTCATTATAGTAAAAGCTTTTATGCTTCAAGTTCTTTATATCTTCAAATGTTTAATCATCGTTTTTGGTTTGGTAGTTTTGTTTTACGGCATATCAACCCTTTTTGGGTTATTTAATGCCGAATCTGGTCATTATAGTAAAAGATTTATGCTTCAAGTTCTAAAAATAAAATAAAAAAGGGGAGGGAGAAAGGGAGAGGGGCTGTTGTTTTTGTTTTTGGTTTTGTAGAACATAATTAAGTTTTACAAAAAAAAAAAAAAAAAAAGAAGAAAAACAAAAAACGTCAATGTAGGTGAATTTCGTCTCAGGGAGCCACAGGGCAGCCTGATCTGGTATCGCCAGATAATCATTAGAAACCAATAAAACAAGATTCACATAATTTCAATAGCTTCTCAAGGCTCCTTAAGTTTTAGCATGAAATTTTAGACATTGTCAAAATCAAAACCATGTAATGTGTTTTAATCAAAATTGGAATAAGAATTCTGCGAAGTTTAAGTATCAGTGTATCTGGTTTTTTAATATTCGCAAAAAGACATAACTGTGGTGCAAAACTGTTCTGTTCGAGTAATTTATGTTACTCGTCATAGGACGGGTATTCTCCTAATATATATATATATATATATATATATATATATATATATATATATATATATATATATGCTTAATTCTTTATCTCAGATGTAATATATAATGCAACGACATAGATACAAATAGAATTATAACATATATTGGGTCGATAGAATGTGTTTTTAAGGACAGACTTAGAAACCATGTACATTAATTTAAGGAATCCAGCTCTAAATAAGAGAAAACACCTACTACTTTAACTAAATATCTTAGGGAACTACATAGTAACAACCCAGTTCAGCCTGAAATGGTCTATATTAGGTAAAGCAAAGAAGTACAAACATAACAAATTTATAAGATGCAACCTCTGCTCTCTAGAATCTTACCATATAGTTATGTCCGAGGAAAACTTACATAATAAGAACCAGGAGAGGGTTCATAACTGTTTGCATAGAACTACACATATTCTCTCTCGTCAGAGACCTGTAATAGATCCTGAAGTATAAATTCCCCATCATTGTTAATTAAGGAGTTATTAACAGTATAGGGAACATTTAAGACGACGTAGTTGAAAGTGAAAACCTAAGATTAGATAAGGAACAAGGATAACTAGGATCATGAGTTACTAAATATGGATGAGATTATCTATGGCATAGATAGGGACAGCCAGATAGGTTTTATTTAACTTATGTACATGCAATGGATGGATGAGAAGATTATAAATAAGATAGGAGGGATACGTCTGAGGTTGGTCTGTATCAGAAATGGAATGGGATATAGCCGGCAATTAAGATAACTGAGAAATATAAGAGATGGTTTTAGGAATGAAGAAACAGCTCGCGTTTTATATGAACGCTTAATAAATTTTGGATGTAGATAGAGAGGTATAAGGCTAAACATTGAATACGCTCTAATATAGATATATACGTGCACTTGTCGTATTGAAATTATTAAGGTAGGGATGACTTTACTGATGATTCGGGATAACTTCTAATTCCGACTGTAAATATAAATTAGATAAAACTAATTTGTAAATTTTACACCAAGAATTAGATATGAACGCCCAACCAACGGGAGTAATTCCTCTAATAGTAGGAGGTATTCTCTACCAGTTTGTGAATCTAGACATGACACATAAAGTCGGATAAAACACTAACAATTTAATAGTATCCATGAATACATCTTACATAGATTTTTTATTCCAAACTATGTTTCCAACTTATGAACCACAAAGATATTCTCACTAAATATAGCTCAAATGATTCCCCCAATAGTAATAAATTAAACAATAGTTGACCGCGCATCATTTATTAGGGATGTGTAATTATTTTATTTTAATTTTTAGATTATCAACTATTGAATTCTACGTAATAGTCAAAAATAAGAAAAATTAATGTGAGACGATGATTATGAATATAGAAAATAAATACTTATCTACATGTAATATTGATTACGGGAGGCTTAGATGTTTATAATAACTTAGGGAGCCAAAATATAATATGCAGGCAGTAAAAAATTCTTGGTATTCTGTCATAAACCTTTCTTGGTCAAATCGCTGGAATTTTTTGAAAAGGGGAGATAAAGGCGTATTTTCTTTCAAGATGTACTTGCGGAATTTTTAACCCGTATATTCGCTGGTTGTCCTTTTTTGACGATGAGTTTGCGTAGTTTATGAAAACATATTCTTTACTAAATAATATTCAACCAATGTTTAAATGTTAATTAGTAAGACACGTCATTCGACAATAAAATATCTAAAATAAATGTGGTTTTCAAAAATATCATAATACTTACAACACTTTAACTGACATTCGTAATTTTAGTATCCTGATATTTAAACATTTATACCCCCATTGTAAATAACGCAAATTATATTATGAATTTCACTTAAAGGATACAAAATGTATTTTATTTTAAATTGGAAGTATTATGGTATTTTGACCATTATTAGGCTATAAGGAAAAATCTCAGTCAAATTGAATATGTATCCTATAAACTCCGCACTTATTTTCGTATTCAGATAAAATAAATAGATACCCACAATATTAATGACGTAAATTGTGTAATGAGAATTATATTCGAGTTAACTTAAGCATTTTATGGAAAAACAATAATTATCACATAGCTAATTATGGAGAATAAGACTAGAATAACGATGACTAAAAAAAGGTTATGTGAATTAGTGTTGACTTTGAATTGAAGTTTCAAAATGGTGGAGTTACAGGCATGGTGAAGAAATAATGAAAAGGGAATGCGAGTTCACGGTCGACTTTTGAATGTTTAACTTCTATGTCACGCTATAGTGTATACCTTTTGAAACTGAGAACATTTTGTACTTTCTGAACAGCTAAAAGAAAACTGATCCAATATTGATATACTAATAATGGTTTATCTACTTTTAGCGAAACGCATTCATAACATAATTGCACAAATGATTGTATGTTTTGAAAATGTTTTCGTTAGATAAAATAAAATCTTGGCTTTTAGAATGTAAATGAACCTTGCTTACTTATATATGCTCTGTTGTTACTTGTTGACAATCATCGAGCTTCAATTGGAAGAGGTTGGTAAACATAAAGTATAGAAAGTATATACTAAAACATATATTTTCACACACACTTATATATATCTATATATCTATATATCTATATATATATATATATATATATATATATATATATATATATATATATATATATATATATATATACATATGAGAGTTTGAATTATCTACTAGACACCACTATGACTGTTTTCGGTCTCTCCGTACAAGGGGTTGGCAGGCCAACCGGACGTGAGGATACTTCACCCTACAAGTAAATGTTGACCAAATATTCAAAATAACATAGGATCTTCGAAGTCCAAATAATATCTCCTCGAAGGCTAGTATTTCCATACGAGGAATAGTACACCTTCTCCTTCTAATGTAATCTCAAGTAACAGCACTTGAATTCTTATCCTGGAATCCAGTAAGACCAAGATAACACAAGAAAGATATACCATAAGATAGTCAACTGGTCCATTGGGGATAGAAAAATAAATGTTCTGCACTTCTTTATTAGATCAACGTTTGAGAAATAAAATATAACTTTAATAGAATATTCGAATATCTATGTATCGCATATTAAGATCAAGTGTTAGCCCCAGGTAGGGGCCCATTGATTTATGAAAACTTCGACTGAAGTAAAATGAAGCAAAAACATATATATATATATATATATATATATATATATATATATATATATATATATATATATATATATATGTATGTATGTATGTATATATATATACGGTTAGTGCGACCATGTTTTAACCTGCTGCCCGCAGAAGATATTTTCGGTAAACCTGCCTAAACTAATAAGAACTTACAGACTCCAAATACTATCTATCTTTCTAAATTCAAATTTCTTTGAGTGAACTTCTTTTTGAAAGGATTAGAAAATAAATTTCTTGAAGAAAACATCTTTTGAAGATAATTCCTTCCCTAAGATGTTTTTCTAATAGATTTTTCAAGATAACTTTAAAACAATAACTCTAGCCTTTGACCTTTTAAACGCCAAAATAAGCACTAAATTTCTTCAAATTCCCTTCATATCCTTCCAATCTAACCCCACCCTTAAATAAACTTATTTACCTTGAAAAAGTATAAACAGCTCCCTTCCCCTAACCATAAATACCATACAACTTGACGCTGACCACATAAGCATCCATACCCTAACCTTCATTCTGATAGCTAATTAAAATGAAAATGTAAAAATATATATTTACACAGTAGTATGTACTCGTATATTTTATATACGTATGTGTATATATCTATGTGTCTGTGTGTGTGTGAATCTCTCTCTCTCTCGATATATATATATATATATATATATATATATATATATATATATATATATATATATATATATATATATATATATACCAGTCCACCCATCTTGGATCCCCTACGCCCCTGCCGCACTCGTCGCACCCTCACTACAACAGCTAATATTCTTACCCATCCCAGAAGGCTAATAGTTATTTTCGCCACCGCTAACAAGCAGCACATCTAATTCGCCCCGTCTTAAAAAAATATCGGATCTAAATATATATCTATAACCTATCGATACACTGATCAACCAGAGAGCTAAAGGTTTTCAAAATGCACATTTTGATATATACCGAACTATAACTGACAAACCTCATTCTGAACCCTGTGAAACGGATAATTCCAGTACCAAACTACTGCACAGACATGATAAACTGAACGTTACCAATTGCCGTCTGAATATCAGCCTCTTAACAAACACATTTGGATTCCTAAACAATTTGAGCATTATTCTTTTTCAAGCATTCATTTCCAATATAACAGCTGTTTTTATTTTTGACGTGTTTTTGGATAGCGTCAACCCTGACTCTACGCTCACATCTCAACATAAGACTCTTTACCTTTTGGTCTTTATTTTGTTTTATTTCATGTAAAACTTTCAAAGTTAAATGTTGCCGATAATATTTACAATTACGGTTTTCCTCTATTCTCTGATGAAAAGAGTTTATCTTTGAAAACCCATGGATTAAGGATATGAAGCTCCTTGCTCTGAACTTTTGATGTTCTAATAAATATTGTATCTTTACAATTTTTTATTCTCATCTTTAATCTCTAGAATATATATATATATATATATATATATATATATATATATATATATATGTGTGTGTGTGTGTGTGTCTACGTGTGTTTGTTTTAAATCCGAGAATAATAATTTTATTGGAAATCTTCAGTAAGAGAGCTCAATGCTATACAGCGAAAGAACAAAGGATGAAATAAATTATAATGCAATAGCTTAAATTATGGCTAAGTTTTTTCTTCTTAACAATATATATATATATATATATATATATATATATATATATATATATATATATATATATATATATATATATATATATATATATACTAGCTGAACCCGTCACCCGGCGTTGCCTGGGAGAAATAATAGAAAATGAATTAAAATTTGTCAACATTCGAAAGAACGCAAATTGTTCACATCGGACAATTTAATTGTTTCGAATAATTGTCGGTTTGGAATTGTGGAAGGGAAAGGAGGAAGAAACGAATGAATGAAGGAAGGAGACGTGGTTGTAGGAGTCTTCCTACCTATCCCCCGGTACCAGTATTTCCCCAGATTTTTTTTCGATTACACACCCGCTCTATCTATGATAATTGGCACTTTTAAAATTAAAGAGGCTAACACATCCCTATTAAAACTAACCCCACGTAATCTTTGTATAGAAATTCATTTTTTGTGAGGAAAGAAAAGAAGAAAATTGAGTATGCCTCCTGAGCACTACTGAAACACACAAATATAATTAAGGAGGCCTGCGGAGTACTAATACACCATGTGTGTTCGAAAAATGATATATTCACAATAGTTAAAGTACTACATATTACATTGATTTCTTACTACATAATAACGTTGAATTTAAAAATCCTGGTCTATAGTATTTCCATCCTCGTAACCAAATTTTTAAGAATGTAAAAAAATGTATGAGTCGACTGGGATCAAACGCTACACCTCTCGGTCTTGGATGTACGTCGATTACCTTCTAACCACAAAAGATAGTAGAAAATCTCTCGAAAATAGGTGACTTAAACGAAGCCTGTAGCTGCCATGCGTTTTATTTTATGATCCACCAGAAGGCGACCATAGGTAAGGTCCACCAGTCACACATTTTTGGTCATTTCTACACGAAAGAAATCGATGTTATTTTCAAATTTCCGGATATTACGCGTATAAATTCAGAAAATGTCAACTTTATGAACCTTGTCGAGTATCTTGGTGTATATTAATTTAATTCAGAAGTCGAGTCGCTGCAGAAATTGTAGCCAACATGTCGAATAATCAAACACTGTAAGGAAACATGTTCGTTAATTGCATTTTTTTAACACCGGAATGAATATAAATGTATGCGTAATATGTAAAAATAACGTAAAATCAGAATAGAGGGAACGTCTATTTAATGTGTGCGTAATTCACTGTATTATGTAGTAAATTAATAGAAGATGAATAGTAAATAATAAAGGTAAAGTTTTTAGTTCCCGGTGTCGATGGGGAGGGTGTTAGTACTAAAGTGTTAGCGGAAAACGTTTTTGCTACCACCTATATAAATTATGTTTTAGGGAGAGCTTAAGAGGGCGGGCCAAAAGTAATATTTAGTGTCAGCTGGAGAAAATAATTACAAATGTACTAGATCACGCTCGAGTAAATATATCGTAATATAGTGGTGAGTTTAGTAGTCGATAATACATGTGGTTATTTTACTATTATTGACAAAGGTACAATGAGAAAATCCTCTTCACTCTCTCTCTCTCTCTCTCTCTCTCTCTCTCTCTCTCTCTCTCTATATATATATATATATATATATATATATATATAAAGAATTTATATTTGGTTAAGGGAAGTTATATAAAGAAATAAACAGGTTATAGTTTAAATGTTTATATGTAACCTCTCACTGTGCGTATGCGGTAGATTCACCAAGTTGATCATATTCATATTTATTTATTTGTTTATTTATTTTAGTATTTAAGTATGTCGCTGTGCCAAAAAAGAGATATGTTATGTTCGGGAGAAGCTTTAATCGAAATAAACAAAACGATGATTGACAACTGAACAACGAATCATGTGGTTTATTTTTTTTTTGCCATTAGAGATGTGGGCGACGGTCACACGAACATTAGTTGAAATACAAGAGATTAAAGTCCCTCAAGGTAGCGTACGTGTCGGCCTGGCTATATCGTCGTTCTAGGATGCCAACCCGTTCAGATCGTTGATTTTACTTGAACTAATCGAAATGCAGTCAAACACAGAGAATTATTCGTCTCCACTTTTCCCGCCTGCTGTCACTTTTATTAACGACTGACATCCTAAAATTACCGAACACCTTAGCCAAAAATTGTCAATTTTAACTCATCAGTTTCTTACCTCATTATTTAACCTCAAATAAGTTTTATCTCTTAAATATATTCATTGAAATGGTATAAGAAATTCTAGATATACTTTTATTTTTAAATACTCAAATTCAGATTTTGCACATTAGGATTCATAACAAAATATATTTATTCGGCCTATACAACTGTTAGTTTTAGTATCGATCGAACCATTGTTTAATTCAAATTCTATCTTTCAACCGATGTATTGGGTTGGCCCTAAAAGATTGTTCGTTTTCCACACTCGAACTCAAAATCTTGATAATGTCTGCGATTTGTCTGGTTGTCAAACAGCAATATTTTTCAACTCCGGCTTTGACTTGGTCACTGTTGATCATCTTGGCCGGCCAGAGCGAGGAGCATCCCTCACTGAAAATGTTCCTTTCCGAAATCAGGCAAACTATTTCTGGCACATCCTTTTCGTAACAGCATTCTCCCCACACGCATGCCATATCTTTATGAAGGTTTCATTTTCTGTAGTAAAAAAAAAACATCGGGTATCTGTATTGCTCTGCTTGATCTTCCATTTCAATGCCTGAAATGCAAGCACAAATGTAAGAATGCCTCTGCTCGAATGTTTATTACACACTTATGTCAACATACTCGCTACACCAAATACAGGATTTGAAGAATAGGAATATTAAACGATCCTTAGTAGGCTAGAAAGATTACATTAAAAAAAAACGAACGAACTTTTCGGTCAACCTAATATATATATATATATATATATATATATATATATATATATATATATATATATATATATATATATATATATATATATATATATATACAAGTGCTTTAGGATAGACACATAAACCGGATCGTTTTCCTTTCGACAGTCCGAGTAATATATCTAAATGAATAAATGCGGAAGTTTTTTTCCATTTATCAGAAGTATATTAACATTCCATGATAAATGCCAGTATACTGAAATCATATGCCCTTAATAAGGTTAAGATGAAAATTCATATACACTAAATGTACAAAAGCAATGAAATTCCCAAATGTTTACACTTTTATTGTCATTAATTAAGGGTATGACTACATATCAACCAAACCATTTCATTATCACATCACTACAGTATAAATCTCTATGCATGAGTGGATGAAGTGTGTGAGGTGCGCTGAAAAAAATTCCTACCAATAAAATACATAGCCCTGTTGTGCTTGCATATCCTTAATTACAATAAAAGTGTAGACATTTGGAAATTTCCTTGCTTTTGTACATTTAGTGTATATAAATTTTCATCTTAACCCTATTAAGGGCATATGATTTCAGTATACTGACATTTTTCATGGAATGTCACTACTTTTGTAAAGGCTATGCCTCGATACAATGGTCATTTTTAAGTTTTTTTAAAATTTTCTGGAAAACTAAGGTATATAGTAAACTTAAATTAAAATGCCATCAACTAGACCCTAGAACCTCTATCTCTGCCATAAATCAGCTGAATCTATCAAATAGTTGATGAGATACAGGGTGTCACATACGCACGTACGTACACACGGATAACACAAACTCATGTCCGACCTTTCTGGATCTCTGGGTTGCCTTGAGTAATGATGCTCAAATTCTACACACTTATAGAACCTATCAAACAAAAATGTTGTGCACAGTTTTAACTAATTTGGTTTATTGGTTTTTGAGTTATGATTGATCAAAGAAATGAGATTTCTAACATAGGCCGCTTTTGAAGTCTATTAAGGGATAGAGCGCTCTCGCGCCTCCCTTGATTAAAATTCATTATGCTAATTTCATTCTAAAATAGAACATCATATTTTAAAATACCGTATATATTGTAATCTGCACACACCCACATTCAGGTTTGAATACTCTTAATTTGCATATTTTTATTCTCATCACTTACTTATTTATAATATTGCTCTATCTCGTATATCGGGCATTAACTATTCATGATAGGTTGTATTTTAAAGATACAATGTATATCTTTATTACCCCTGTTCACTTCATAAGCACCTGCTAAGTTAAGCTTTTTTACATATATTGATATGCTCAACAAAGAATTCCTTCCATCATCTGCTAAGAATATCCCCTCCCCTCCAATGGAGCTTAGAATAATCACTACACTCCCCTTTTTATTTAGCTTCTCCTATAGTACCTTATACCTGGCCCCCATAAACTTTTTAACTTCCCTAACATACACCCTTCACTTCTTATTCTTCTAATAATCTTAAACTATCTCATCTTCTTTAACGTTTCAATCCTCACCATTTTCATATGCGTTAATGATCATACACCTCACCAAAACCTTTCCTTCTATCTTTATATATATTGCCCCACGTGTATGCTACATATATTGCCGTATTAATATATATAAATTATCTTTAACAATTTAATAATATTAATTCCGTTAATTCTCACCATTCAACTAATTGCTTCAATTACGTTAGCTCATACAAATTGAGGCAAACCCATTCTCTGGGAATTTGCTCCCTGCCCCCCCCCCCCCCTGACCTCAACCCTTACAAATCTATTCTCTATTATCTTGAGGCCCCAAACCTCCCCAAACCGTATTTAAACCTCTTTTCTTGGAATTGTATCGCTCCTTGCTATATACCTAACATCTCTAAAATGTTTGACTCTTTCCTTTTACATTTAGTTTATTCCTATCTTATATAATTATGCTTGACTTATTCTAATATACATATACATTGTCAATTCGCTAACTCTACCCTAAACACATAACTAGTCCTATGACTAACCTGATGAATCCTTCATTTATTTACTCATAATATGACTTCGCTAATGTGACAACATTCGATCTTTTATTTACCAATTTATTTATTTTTTACTTGAAAACTATATATCTATTTAAGACGGTATTTTAAACGCCTAATTACCTATGACATTTTATCTCACCATTTTGTTTTATTTTAGCTCCCATCAGATTGTTACAGACTCATTTAAAATTTAATCAGAGATATATTATTTCAACGGCATCCTCTCCATTCTTCTTAAAAAGACACCTAACAATACTTCATAATCTTGCTAATCGTCTCCGCGTCCTCGTCCCTTCTTAATACAGAATCATCAAATGCTAGTTCTACTCTCTGAAACCTATTTGAACTTGTATCACAAGTGTATACCGTCCCCCAATCTCCACCACATCCCTATCTCACTCGTGTCTTTAACACAACCCCCCCCACCCCTCCGCTCTTTTTGGCTACACTTCTTTTGTATACTTGATCCTACCTATACTACTTCCTCCTTCCCTTCATCTGTCTTGTGCCTAACGTTCCCCTTTCGCCTCACCTAACCATTTTCCCTGACTGGTTGAAATATTGCTTGGAAACAAACAAATCCGAAGCCGTTCTAGATATAAACACTTCACAACTTGCTTCTCTCTTAAACAGCGGAAAGAAATTTAATCATGGCTTTCGATACGCTAGCCTTTTGACTTCATACCACTCGTCGATTATTCCATCTGAACAGATTACTTCGTGCCATGGTTTGGGGTATCTCTCTACTTCTACAAACGAACGTTTTACCTCCATAATCTGTTTACCTCCCCCCCCCCCAAGAATTGGATCTCTCTAGAACTCGGGACGTCAAAATCATTCCAAACGCTAAACCCGGATTTTACCCTTTGCTTGAACCTCCTGATTTGTTCTTACGAACGCTTCACGCATCTTCAACGGTGATTTTTTGCTTACATCTTATGAAATCTGTTGCATTTTTTATACCTTTTCAGATGTTGACATTATGGGAAATTTCATTTTACTAACTTATTTGTCGAATTTCCTCTGACGATAAGATTGCAATTTTGAAAGCCATGGTTCAAGGAAGGAAAAATAAAATTGTTTCATACACAACCTTGGTTTTGAACAATTAATGATTCAATAGATACTTTATTCTACACATTTTTTATTCTCATCACTTATATATAGATATATATATATATATATATATATATATATATATATATATATATATATATATATATATATATATATATAGTAATAACTGTAAAGTCTGCATCCGCAGGGTAAACAATTTAGAGAACTTATACTGTGTTTATGAAACAGTGCCTAGTAATAAATAGTGCTATTTATTGTTATAAAGATTTTGATTTATACAAACATAATATGGTTACACATTTACAGAAAAGAAGAGACAATCTGACTTGATGAAGTAAAACCTTTATAGCTGTGAATGTTACATTTTTTGCAAATGTGTAGACTAATTATGGTTGTATGAATACAAACGTTTATAACTTATAAATATTTATATAATTACTATTTACTGTATATATACATATAATATTATGAGGTAATATAATATGCGTATATATATATGTATATATATTTTCTGGTATGTTTATATATATATATATATATATATATATATATATATATATATATATATATATATATATCTAATATATAAAATAGAGACGATTTTTCCCCTGTACCTTCCCGGAGTATAGGAAAATAACCACATGCATTACAGGCTACTAAACTCACTACTATACTACACTTATTCACTCGAGCGTGTTTTAATAAATGTGTTATTATTTTTTCTACCTAACACTAAAATTACATTTGGCCCACCATCAACGTCTCTCCGAAAAACCAACTTCATATAGGTGGTAGCAAAAACTTTTCTCCCTAACAATTCTGTACTGTCACTCTACTCATCGACACCGGGAACTAATACACACAGTTTAATTTTCACAAAACACCGGTTCTTATTTATTTTTTGCCTGGTATTAATTTACTACATAATATAAAGTAATACGCAAAGACGTTCACTCCGATGATTTTCCGCGAATATCAGATTACGTTATTTCTAATTCTACTTATGACTTCTACATTTATATTCATTCAGGAATTAAGCGAATTAAATTAACGAACACAGTTCCTGCAACGTTTATTCATTCAACATGGCGACTACAATTTCTTGATCGAATCGACATCCTATTTAATTCCATAAGCGCCAAGATACTGGTAGACCCAGATACATTTACATTTTCAAAATCATACCCCTTTAACACGCATATTATAGTAAACTTGCCCAAATACAATCATTTTCATCAACTTCAAATGATCTAAACCGTAGTATTGCTGAATTTAACATAACACACATGCCCATAATCAAGCTTAGCTTAATTGACCTATTTTCACATGTATTTTTAACGCGAAACTGTTGCGCAGTCTTTAGGAAGGCTGGTTTCATGATCGCCAGATTCAGCGTTCGATCCCACTCTACTCTACCACTTTTTTCTTTTTTTTTTAAATTATAACATACGCCAACACGGTAGAGGGGGGAGAAACAACAATACACCGTTTCTTTTTATATTCGACGTCATGCAATAGGTAGTGTTTCTCCCGTGCAACGCCGGGCGACGGGTTCCGCTAGTATATATATATATATATATATATATATATATATATATATATATATATATAAATATATATATATATTCAGTATTTATATATAGTCTGATGATTTTCTGCGGGAATGAAACATGGGAGCTTCTGTGTCGCTTACTTATATATATATATATATATATATATATATATATATATATATTCGTACTACTACTAAGCTCTACTCAGTATTCAGCACTGTTGAACAAAATACTGAAAAATGATATACAAAATATATTATATCACCTTATAATATTGTATGTGTACATACATAATATATGAATACATTATATATACACACACAAACACACACTTATATTTATATATATTTTTTGTTTTATTTGATATTTAATAATAGCGTAATATTTATTTTAAAAATTGCAGAAGTTCAGATCAACATGGTACCTTAGGTTTCAAGCTGATAGAGCGAACCCAAGCGAAAAAGATTCTAGGTTTTCATGAGTTTGAATTATAATTATAAACCAGACACTAGCGTTTTAACGTGTTATTGTGCCTACCTTTACGGACTACACTACTGCTTGACTATAAATACCAACACCACATGCCTCCCGCTGTTTGAACTACACCAGTCTTATACTGGCAGTCAGACAGACGTTCAACTACTCTCTTTATATGCTGTATATATACTTTCGTCAATATACTTTGTTTCACTTTTAGAGTGCTGTGTCTTCTTTCCGAACCCATTACACTTGCGACGAGGAACATTTTTGTTTTGAAAACCTTAAAAATTACGAACGTGGAGCTATCAACAGCTAAATAACCTGACGCCATCAAAAGTTGTAAAAACAGACTTTATCGGCGGACTAAGAGAGAAAAATCCCGTAAGTTTGATTTTTTTTCATCCAAAGTGATTTCCCTCGTTATCTTTTCTTACGAAGAAATCAATCTATTTCACTCACAGAAAGAAGATAGTCAGTGACTTCATTATTTATATTCCGGCACTATGTTAATTTCTAACAAGAAGGGAAAACGTCATTATTTATTCTTTCTCTCCAAAATAGAAGGAAAAGTTCCACCGTCGAAATTATAAACATAATTTTTACTGATTACTAACTTGTTAACCGTAATAACTACTGTTACGTGAAAAACTAACGAAATAAGTTATTTGACAAAAGGTTTTATATATATTCTCTCTTTTTTACAACTAATATTACGTTAGCAGCGTAATATAAAAGAATAAATCTAAAAGTCGTATTTTATAAAGACACACCTAAACATGGACTATTTCAACTCGACTATGGCAGAACTCGTTAAATACCAAATGCAACAACCACTAAAAAACGAACACAATTTTAAAAAATCTTACTGAAACAACAAAAACCGAAGAAGTTTGAAGACTTATTACTATAACAATTGACAATTTCACTTATTCGACAGACCTTTGCTTCATATTTCAGAAGGTATGAGGATCCATACAAAATAGATTGTCAAAATTGGTCAGACTTTTAAAAAGTTTGACTACTCCTCCGAAAATTAGGGACCACCGAATATACCAAATTCGTCGACTATATTTTACCCCGAACAATCAGCGATTTGACTTTTTCGGAACCTATTAAACTTTTAACAGAACTATTTAGCCATAAACTCTCCCTGTTTCACAAAAAGTGAACGTGCATGAACTTAATTAGAAAAGACAGCGAAAACTACTCGACTTTCGCGTCAAACATTAATAAACACTTTGACGATTTCTAACTAGCTGAACTTAGCGTGGATAACTTTAAATGTTTCATTTTCGTGCAAGGACTTGTATCAGCCAAAGACAAAAAAATCAGATGCAGAGTCTTAAACAAATTAGAAAGTGAGCCAAATTTAACATCACAGAAATTAGCCGAAGACTGCCAGAGAATTGTTATTCTAAAGATATTAAGAGTCAGGTATTATTCACATGATAAAGATACGTCAGAAATAACATTTCAACTCTCCTTCCAAAACAAGTTAAACCAAAAAGAGAGATTATTTACACGCTCTTACAAAATCAAGCCACCTCAATGAAAAACAGGAAAAAATGACCGCATATCCCCTGTTTCCGTTGTGGACATCTTCATTGGGTTATGGATTGTTCATACCGTTTTAGAACATATATTACTTTTAATGATGTAGGACACATTGTAGAATGAATGCAGGAAATAAAAGTCGGGTTCAATCCACAACGAACATGGTGGCATAAATATAAGAAAGTACGTACATGAACAATCGTGCATAAAAATGTCGAGTTACAACTAGACTCTGGTTCACACCTGTTGATAATCAACCTGGAGACATGGAAAAGGTTGGATAAACAAACCATGCTAAAAACCAACAAAATAGCCAGAACGATGACTGGTTATAACATTAAATTCTAGGGTGAAATTATTACCGACGTTACTTTAAGCCGAATTATCAAAAAAATGTTCGTATTACAAAACACCAACAATTTATTTGGCACAGACTGAATGCAACAGTTCAATCTATGGGATTTAGTAATCAACACGTTTTGCCTGAAAATAGAAAATCTGATGACCAAGTCAGAAAAACAAAAGGATGAATTGGTAAAAAAACCTTCCCGATATGTTTTTCTGGCGGTCTAGGTCGATGAAAAATGGTGTAAGCAAAATTTGAACTGAAAGAGGCCAAAAACTTGGCAAAAACTAAGACCTATGCAGATATAACAAACAAATCCGAACCAGCAATTAACAAACAAAATACCAAGTATGCGAAAAAACCTACAGGGAATATGAACTGAAGAATTATCCTATTTAATTAATGATATGAGTTGCTATGAATAAAAACAATTATCAAATGCCAACCATAAGAAACAGACAGCTGTCCCCAGGACGAATAAGAAGTTATGGATACCATATACGACACTTTCCAAATACAGATACTATAACCATCCCCAGTACAGCGACAATCTAAAAGGAAACGTAAGTCTTCGGATCTTATCGTTATCAATAATAAAATATAACGATACTATGACTCCTGCAAAGGTAAGCTTGTGAGGGGTGTCATAGTTCCTACCTTTATGGGCTACATAAACTTCAAATATACTATTTATATACTTCACTATAAATACAGGGAGAACACGCTTCTCGGTTTTTGACCTACACCAGTCTAATACTGGCAGCTAGACAAACGTTCAACAACTCTTTTTATATTCTGCACATATACTTTTCTTAATATACTTAGTTTCACTTAATCCCGAGTTCGTGTTTTCTTTTCGGACCCTTTACAGGTCCACAACATTAAATAATCTTACATATGACGAAGAAGTGTTTAAAAAATATTATAATAGTTTTTCTTTTTCGGTAGATAATTTGTAGGGGTCCTCTCGATATATATATATATATATATATATATATATATATATAAATTGTTGTGTGTAGTAGTATTAACACAGTGGTCATCGTAGTTTTAATGCATGTCTCTTCAATGTCCTACAATGTAGGTCTGTTGTGGAATTTTCGCATAAGTTTTGCTTTTTCTGGATTTAATTCTTTGCTCTTTTCGTACAAAATATTTTCACTTGTGGAATAGGACATCATTAGCGGGGCTTTAATTTACCTTCCCATTAAAGATGATGGACTTTCTAGTCTTCCAGTATGTGGTATTTTGCAAGAGCTTAACAGCAGCCTTGGTGAAACAACTTTTATGTTTGTTTACTGAGAACATGCTTTTTGCTACGTTTTTACGCTTTGCCAAATTCTTTCCGACAACCTATTCGATATGGCGGAGTCTTATATGGTTTACACCCTAATTCTTCCAACTATAAACTGAGATCTTTATCACAAAACTCTGGTGCATTATCGGGTACCAGGATGTTGGTTTTATTGTAAAACTTTTCTTGTCTTGCAAACATATTACTTGTAGTCAGACTAAAGAAATAGTATAATAGTATTAACCACCACTCTAGTAATGTACGTATGATCTACATGTAAACAATTCTATGTATCCACTTCTTTGCGCCATGAATGTAAAGTAGTTTGTGTAAAATGTCTTAATTTTTTACATTTTTTGAATGTTTGTATACATTCTTCGGCATCTCGGGAATATGCTGACCACCATGTTTCTAATATAATCGTTTTTGCGTAGTAGCTTTTTCACACTGTAAATCATCATGTACAATTTTATCACTAATTTGCTTTGTTTTTCTGGTGGAATCATAAGATCCCCATTACAAATAACTCAATTTTCTATCGTTGATTTATGTCTCATTTCTTTGTAGGGTCTTTCCATGTTGGAACCATTTCCACGTATGTTTTTTCTCTTATTGTATATGTTATCCGACTTAGCACTGGATCATGTTGAGTTTCCCCAGACATTCCACCAAAAGATAAACAATCAGTAGTTTCTACCCAATGTAAAAATGTATTTTCAAATTCTTCTTTTGTTTTACTTTTGAATCTTTGTAAAATGGGAACCTGATAGTGCATCTCCGCGTGGAATTGAATTACCTTTGACTATATTATACTAAAGTTAAATAATATTACTCTTATTGCCTACCTTAATATTCTTGATGTCGTGTTTTAAGGTAATTCTTTACTTTGATTTAATATAAACATAATGGCCTCTAATAACTTCTCAAAATTTATAGTTTTCCAATTAAAAATTGTCGAGCTCTAGTCATCGCCTATACAATAGCCAACGCTTATTTTTCTATATTTGAATAATTAAATTCAGTGTTAGTCATTTTGTCTTGATAAATACATTATCGGATATTTATCTTCTGATAATATTCCATATGTACTTAACCTAATACCCATTTTAGGATAGAAATTAAACTATTGGCTTCTTTGTCATAATTTTAATCTATCAAAACATTTTTGTTGTTCCTCTGACCAGTTGAATTCAACATTTTTCTTTCTTAAACTTGTAAACGGTTCAGTCAGGTCCGTAAATTTTAGTAGAAATTTACTGATCCTTACAGAAAATTCAAGTTCGTTTTTATTTTTAGGTATATATATTTTTAGTAGGTGATTATATCGATCTTGACCCAGTTTCTGTTAGTTTTCTGTCGGAAGCGTTCGGCTATCCTACGCAAACGCCAGAGAGATGAGGAGCCGATTTGTACCAGACGACAATTTTGATACGGTGCTGCGTCCTATGCTTTTACTGTTTTCCTTGTTTTGTTTTTTGTTGTTAGGGTTAGGGTTTAGGGTTTAGGGTTAGGGTTAGGGTTAGGGTTAGGTTTAGGGTTAGGGTTTAGGGTTAGGGTTAGGGTTTAGGGTTTAGGGTTTAGGGTTAGGGTTAGGGTTAGGGTTTAGGGTTAGGGTTAGGGTTAGGGTTAGGGTTAGGGTTTAGGTTTAGGGTTAGGGTTAGGGTTAGAATTTAGAGTTAGGGTTTAGGGTTAGGGTAAGGGTTAGGGTTAGGGTTTAGGGTTAGGGTTAGGGTTAAGGTTTAGGGTTAGATTAAGGGTTTAGGGTTAGGGTTTAGGGTTAGGGTTAAAAATATTTATTTGATAACAGTAATTTCGCACTGTTTTGCTTGTTTTATTTGTTTTGTTGTTTAAAAAAATTCTTGCAAATATAACTAAAAATTATAGCACGAAGCAACGTATCAAAATAAAATAAAATATTTATTTGATAACAGTAACTTCGCTATGTTTTGCTTTTTTGTTGTGTCTTTTAGAAAATTTCTTGAAAATATAACTTAAAATCATAGGACGTAGCACCGTATCAAAATTGTCGTCTGGTACAAATCGGCTCGTCATCTCTCGGGCGTTTGCGTAAGATAGCCGAACGCTTCCGACAAGAAACTCACGAAAACTGGGTCAAGATCGATATAAGTACCTTTTAGTATTTTTCTATTAAGGCTTTGGCTGATAACTCTTCTGAAAGGGAATCACCTAAAAGTTATATTTTACTACTATTGTTTACGCATTTCTTTTAATTTGTTATCATTCTAGCTTTTCTTAATTTATTCAAGATGACGTCGGTTTTCATTTTTAATTCACTTTTGTTAGTAGCTCCTATGCATGTACCGTCTTGGTAGCAGACTATATTTGTCATATCTTCTCCTAAAAACTGTTTGATGGTCCCTTGAAATATAGCGTTTGCTTTTTTATTTCATATGCCATTCTTCATCACTTTGGTAACCCTATTGGCATATTTATCTTCGTTACTTCTTTTAAGTTATTATCTATTGCTATTTGGTAGTATGCCGTTTTCAAATCTATTTTCGTAAAAAACGCCTATCCCTGTTAGTTCATGTAATCCAACCTCAACATTAGCTATGGGATATAAATATGAACAGTCGTTGTTATTTACGCCTAATTTATAATGTCTGTATACGTATGTCTCCATCTGACTTTCCTAAAACTACAGTGGGTGATGTCACTTGCTACCCAAATGTTGAACTTGTTAAAGAAGGCCCTGTTCGTATATAACTATCATAATTCTGCTACTACTAATGGCTAGAAATGGTAATTTTCGTGTCTCATAATTAGACGGGATTACATTTTCTTTTACTTAAAACAACTTCATAGTTTATTTAATTTTCACGGTTTTTCCAATAATCAATTTGGTAGAAGTTCTGTTGAGTACATGCGTTCATAGGGAAACTTCAATGTACCTTAAAGTGTTTATAATCCACCTATCTAATTGGGTAAGCTGTACATTGCTATTTCGTAAAGTTGAATTTCCTATGCGTCCCAGAAATATTTTGGTATAAGTGTAAACTCACTGCCGGTATCAATTTACATATCCAAACCGACGTTGTTAATTTTAACTTTTTTTCTAATGTCTTTTTTATTTGTTTTCAATTTTGTCCATATTTTTAATGTTAATTTTTAATCAAAAGACTTTCTTTCTTTCGTTGAATTTTCCATACATTTCATTTTTGTTTTTTAATGAAAAGATTTGCGTAGTTATTTCGTTTTTTTCCAACTCTTTCAGTATTTAAACAATCTCATGAAATATAAAATATATTGAATAAATGTTGAAAATGTCATTAAAATTCGATAATTTTCGAATTTTTGTTGACTAAAAGAGTGAACAATACAAAGCAGAGTGTCCTGATAGAGGATTCTTTTGGGGGCCATGATCCCCATTTGCCAGCGCTGGCGAACATGTTTAGCGCGATCAGTCAGCTTTTGATGAAAGTGCTTCAAAAGAAGACTGGCAGATTTCACTCTTGGTCTGTTTGGATGATTTGTTGGCCTCGCCGCTATAAATGAATTAAGCGGAAGTAGACAGTTGATTTATAGCGTGTCTGTGTGCTCAACCCGATTACAATGGCACCGAAGACGCAGAAGTGGAGCAACAGACCTGGCGCAAAATACACGATGAAAGACGACCAATTTCCACCACTACCATGCGTCGCTAATAAAAATAAAAGCGTGTTTCGTGTGACGACAGCGCAGGGGTCAGCCTATCACGCCGTTCAGTTGATTATTATTTATAGTCTCCCCTTTGTATGCGACAAAATTGAGCCATCGATCTTATTTGCCTTTCAACCGGAAAAATAAAAACAATGCGACGCTTTGGCCATTAGTGAATGTTTTCACTGGTTTAGATAACACCCTAATTTAAATGCATCACGTGACATCCTCTTTTAGCCTTTCTTCTTTAAATTAACTTTTCTACTATTAACCTATTGGCGCATGCAAATTTAAGTTTTATAGATCTTACTTCGTTAAAACAAGCCAGACATTACAGTATGCATGTGCATGAAACATTAAGGAAAGTCATGAGAGGGCGATTTATACATTGTTTTATTGTGGGTTATGCAAATGAAACTTTAATGGATGCTAGTTTTATATTTAATAGTTATGTGTAATCAAGAACAAAGTAAGGTAAAAAGCAAGGCCCATTTTTACTATTATTTATTTACATATTTAAGATCGTTGACTGAATTTTAATTTAAAAAAATGTTATTTTTACTTTTGTTCGCCCCAAACAAGGCATACTGCCACTGAAGGGTAAGAGACTACTGTGATAAGGGACAAGTTTATTGGGGGTAACTTAGGTGGGGAATTGGGAAGGAAGATGTTTGTTCACATTACATTTGAATTTCTGTATGTTTATACGGTTGGGGAAACAGGGAGCAAGGAAGGAAATTCCAAACACAAGCGGTCTGAGGAAAGATGCTATTAGAGTAAAAGATCTTCCGGCATCTAGGAACCGCTACAGAGAAGGGGTGGAATTTTGTGGCTATTTGGGTTGATAGGGGGTATTTACGTTGAGGGATTATAAGTGTAGTAAGTTCATTAGAGTACATTTCGTGGAAGTACTTGTAAAACGAGCAAAAGGATCTAACACTACTGCGATGCGACAGCTTGAGCTTGGCAGTCAGTGTGGAACCTATTAGGTTAGAAAATCTGTTTTGCATCCTGTCAAAGGGGGAGAGGGCAGTGGTTAGTGTACCAACCCAGATGTGACAATAATTCTTCATGCACGGGCAAATGGTGTGTTTTCATAGGTATAGGATGCTAACAGTCTTTCTGCCATTGTACTGCCTGGCCTCTTGTAGAATACAAGGTGAACTTTGATTCCGGAACATTTAAAAGCCTAAAACGTATTTGTAGTAAACGTTCAGAATTCTCGTAATCGCGTAGAACTTGTGTCGGTCATATCTTTGAATCAGAATATTTTGTGAACTTCATTCTCAATACAAAGCAAATGCAGCAAGATAAATTCGCAACACATTTGCTACACTGAACCTGATGTACTGATCAATCTTGAAGTAATTACTTAAACAAAGATATATACGTAACATCCGTTACAGTATCTTCATGTTCATGGTAGGTGCTTGACTAAGCTCTAACCTCTGCCCCCTCCTGTAAAACACTCACAGCAAAAACTCGCCTAGCTACAGCCAGAGCAAAGAACATTTTCTTTATTTCTCACTTCACAAAAAAAACGAACGGAACTTCAATGAAGAAGTTTCTTACCTAGAACATTCTATCTGTGGAAAAAGATAGCACAAGTCTGGTTCCCAACCGACTACAGTATGGTCGTCTTCAAGTAAAAATAAACTTGTTGAGCCGTCTTCCTTGATAATAATATTCTCTTAGTAATCTTCTGCCATATCTATCCATTGTTTCAGGTACTCTCGTTATTTGTGTTTCATTAATTAATTGATGAATTTTCTGTAATATGTAGGAGTATGTATAAAAGTCTGTGAGAACTAATATAGCTCTTTAGTTTATTTATGTGTGCATGTGTTTATTTATATTTATTTAGTTCACTATTTGTGTGTTATTAATTGATTCGTAATTATTTAGAAGTATTTATGATTATACAAGTGTGTATATGTAATATGTGAATATAAGTAAAAGCGTGAGGATATAATATTCATAGTGTTTTGAATTATGTGTGAATCTGTTTATTTATTCCCGTTTGATTTATTGTTAGTGTATCACTAATCAACCAAATACCATTAATATAATTATGAGCATGTCTTTTTATTTGAATGTAAAGGCGTGAAGATTTTTTACTATTATGAAATGCAAATTGTGATTAAAGATAAGAAGTTTTTGCATAAGTGGAAAAGGGAGGTATTATATTTATTTGTGAATGTATTAGTTTATTTGTATTAATTTGATTATTTTATATGTGTCTAATTACTTCATTTATACATTTCTTGCAATATATGGGGAATTATGTACAAAAGTGTGTTGGAAATAATATGACTCGTTAACTTATTTATGTATAAATATGTCTATCTTGATTTATTTAGTTCTTTATTTGTGTATTATTAATTGATCGGTAATTATTAATAGTGTTTATGATTATACACACGTATGTATATGTAATATGTGAATGTTAGTAGAAATGTGAGGCTATAATATTCATAGTGTTTTAAATTATTGGTGAAAGTGTTTATTTATTCCCATTTATTTAAATATTAGTGTATTCTTACTCACTAAATACCATTTGTATAATTATGAGCATAGAAAATGTATGCATGTGCGATATCTATAAAGAGTGTGAGAAGAGATGGAAATGAGATATAGTTGGTTTATTTAATTTTGGTGTAATTTTTTTTTAAATTTATTCCGATTTTTTAGTTACTTCTGTATATTTATTAATAGAGAATGTATAGGGTGGTTATCCTAGTTCGGATGTTTATTTTTGTTCCACCATAATGAGTTTGCTAATTAGTAGAGATAAATTATAGAAACCATTTCGTTGCTTGATGGTGTTGGAGTTTGTGATGAGTGCTGCTTCAAGTAGTCTTTGTCAAGATTTATTTGATATGTATTTAATGATTTTAGCCTCTTCAAATTTCAATGAGTGGTCGTGTTGTGCAACGTGGGATAAAAGCGCGTTAAGGTAGTTCCTATTTCTCTTTAGTTCTCATTGAGTTTTGCCTATGTATATTTGATGACAATTATTACATGGGATTGAATATATACCGGCGTTAGATGTGGATTGTATACGCAGGTGTTTAGCAGAGTTTATTATTTGTTATGTGGTTTGTGATGTAGTTTGTATGTTGGGAATTCCTAGTTTATTAAGAGTGTCGCAAATTATTGTGATTGGAATGGGTTGGGCCAAGTAGCTGTCTGTTTATAAGATAATTATTTGGTGTTTGAGGTACTTGTTTATTGTTTTTCGAGGATATCTGTAGGACTTTCTTCTTAGCGTTCAGTATAAAAAATGTGGGGTATTGTAGTGTTTTTAAAGAACTTGTGATGTATTTGATTTCCTCTTCAATGTATTGAGGACTGCAAATTCTGAGAGCACGCAGAAAAAAACCGATTATCATACCTGTTTTGATTTTCTTTTTGTGGTGTGAATAGAAATGTATGTAGAGTGGTTTTGCGGTATACTTTAAAATATAGTTTGTTATATGATTTTATTATGAGTGTGTCTAAAAAAGGTATTGAGTTATTCATTTCAGATCTATATGTACATTTTATGGAGGGTGCAACAGTGTTTAATTTGTTTTTGATGTCTTCAATTTTTGTGTCACTAGGGAGAAAAATTAAAATGTCATCAATATATCTGACATACTTAGTGTTAGGGGGTAATCAAAATTTAAAAGGGCCAGACTCAATGAATTCCAGGAGAAGGCAGGCAAGTACACCACATAGTAGGGCTGCCCATAGGGAGTCCGAATTTTTGTTTATAGAATTTACTGTCAAATTGGAAGTATCTCATGTTTGTAATTAGTTTAATTATTTCTATTAAAGTTTGGGGGGAATGGTAAGTTGATGTTGTTTTTTTCTAAGTGCATCTGGAGTAAATTTATACATTTTCTCATTTGGACATTAGTATATAGTGATGTTGCATCTAAGCTATGTATATTTCTGTTTTCTACGTCAATGTATTTTATCTTGTTTTGTAAGTCACCTGAGTTTTTGATGTGGGAGAGGCTGATGATACCCATTAATGTAGTAAGAATGTTGGCCATGGCTCGTGCAATCTTGTGTGCGGTGCTGCCGATGCCAGATATTATCCGGCGCATGAGGACTTTTAGTTTATGAGTTATTGATCGGCCGTGTAATTAAGGAATTATGGGGTGGTATTCGATATGTTCGCGACCGGAACACCCCGTTATTTTATGATTCCCATCAGCTTCGTTGTTATGCCCATCTTGATAGCATCCAGTTATTTAAAATATATTTAATGATTCCTATCACCCTAGGTGACATGGATAATACCATGTAAATATAGATACTATGTAATGTCGAGTTGAGTGGAAAGCTAGCCATAACTGCTCTACGGCTGAAGCCAGTAATTTGCATTACGCTTAGATTAAAGCTTATTATTAATTATTTTAAAGGGGCGCTGTCTTTGTTGAAAGCGGGCTATACCAATACTGTTTATATAAATATTTTTGATTTTTAACTACATACACATGTGTTTCATGTATATATATATATATATATATATAAATATATATATATATATTAAGAAATATGCCATATGTAACAATAAGTTTAATCTGGTAAATAATGTAGAGTTAGAGTTTCTCCTCCACCGTAGCATCGTATAGCTTTCTAAACAAAAGTTACTTATACAAATCTGCTTCACATCACTTTAGTCTAATTATTGGTACGTATTTTTAGAAATACATTTTGTTTTATTCAATTTAATTAATTTTTATATTTATATTTATACTGTTTTATCATTATTATTTCATATTTTGTTCTTGCTTTTGTACGTAAGTCACTCTATATTTACGACTTAAACAAAATAAGTCGCCTCTACTTACATTTTCTTTCCTTTCAGATGCGCTTTTATTTGATAATCCAATAATATTTTCTTTTGCAATCACGATTACGCGAATAAAAGATTAACATAATCATATTTTTTGGACAACGCTTGCCTCTCTTCCTTCTAAATATCTTTTAAATTCCAAGGCTTAATGAAGAATTTACTGTATTTTAAGTATCAAAGGTAATCATTGACTTCTAAACGGCATCACCTAACTTAGTGTTTCGTTTTATTCTTTTTGTGCTTTAAAGCAAAGTTTCAATTTAGTAAGACTAATATTAATTTATTTACATCCGAACATTTCATGTTTCTGCCATTCCCGCAAACCAGAGTAGACGATTGAGATAATACTTTTATAGAACACTGTTTGCCTCTTTCTATTCCAACTTATCGTTCTGTTTTTCTATATGCTAATTGTAAATTCTTTTGGAAAAACAAGAGGTAACTAGGTGTTTTTATTTTTTTAAACAAAAGATTCAAAGCAAATATTTTTAACAGGTATAAAAAAAATTGTTTCATTTTGATCATCTATTTTGTCATCTTTTCTTGGTCCCGTAATTCTTTTACTGTTTAAAATACTACTAGAAAAATCCGTTCGGTCACCCACTTATCTTCTGTAACCAAAAATAGAATTTTAAAACCATTAAAATAATTTTTAT
This sequence comes from Sepiola atlantica, assembly GCA_963556195.1. Classification (NCBI taxonomy): domain Eukaryota; kingdom Metazoa; phylum Mollusca; class Cephalopoda; order Sepiida; family Sepiolidae; genus Sepiola; species Sepiola atlantica. Next base: position 175,291,845 of record OY744515.1, on the reverse strand, counting down.
GATACTTATATTTTACTGAAATACTAAGAAAATATTACTCGATTAATTATTAAGTTTCTCATAAGTAACTAGTCATCGCTAAGAGTAGTCTTTTATTCCTGAAATTAATAAAATTAAGTCGCTTTTTTTCTTCGCTAGTATATTAACACCTAATGTTTTAAATAATAAAATAAAATGTAAGAACATCATGTGATCATCTTCCAAAACAAATAGTAATCTTATCGTCTATTAACTGGAGAAAACGAGAAAAGAGACGGAAGGCAAAGCGACGTGAACGGGATCGTCGTCTTTATCTTCGTTTTCACCTGACGACACGCATATAATTTTTCATTTTAAACTTCTTTCTGCCCCGACAGATCGATCGGTTAAGTGTTAAGCTTAATAACTAAATGTAACTGGTTTTGGCAACCGATACCTTTTATTGTTCGCATATGTATCGCAATAAACAAAGTAGAAACATTAACATTAAATAAAAGAAATAATTCTCAATATTTAAGCGATGTAAATTCGTTTCAAATGCGATTAATTTTTTCTGTTTTCTTTTTCGTGAACGCCGCAGCTAAAACATTGTACATATATTAGATAATGGAGGAGGTTTTTCCCTTCCTTCCTTCCTTTCAACGACCTTAAGGATTCTGTTCGTCACTACATCTACTACGACCGAAACAGTCGTAAAAAATCAGAATTAGAGGAGCGATTATAACACTTTCTACCTATCTCTTCTGTTTGGGATCTTTTCCGAGGCAGATGTACTTCGACGGTTAGAAGGCACGCCACATTTCCAACACCATCGGGGTGAAGTTGAGGTAATTTAACAACATCGGTTCACGTCTTTCTGTTTCTGGAAATATGAATAAATCTGTGAATCATAAAAAGATGTCGTGTCTCTTTAATCATATCATATTGCAAGTCGGTGCATGCGTCTGAGGTCACGCGCACGCGGTCATATGTCGAAGCGTGCGAGTTTATTTAGCGACTGCATGCGAAGTCTGGGCGGTTACGATCTACTCAGATGAACGACACGAAGAATCAATAAGTACTAGACAACAAGAGGATCCCTAACAGAATCATTTTCATAATCGTCGTAATCAGACAAGGATCGAATCTAATCGTTGAGTCAACTCGCGCTTGGATCGCCGTGCTATGCAACAAATATAAAATCACCACGATGAATACAACAGTTCGAAACCTGATCGCTTAGATATATATATATATATATATATATATATATATAGTAAGCAATGAAAATATATATGGCATATATATTTTCATTGCTTACTACCTAGCTCTACTTGCGTATCGAGCACTGTTGAAGTAAATACTGAAAGCTGATACATAAAAAATTATATCTCCTTATAATATTTTATGTGGATACATGAAGTACTAATATATATATATATATATATATATATATATATATATATATATATATATATATATATATATATATATATGACTCAAAAACGATAAAGTGGAACCCTTTTATGGTTAATCTTATAGTCAGATATCATTCTATTCAGAAATATTTTGTATTCTGATTTGAATAAGCGGTTATTTTTTTGATCCAATGATGATCTTTGATTTTATTTGACTCCAAATGATTATGAAAAAAATATTTGACATGACTTCTTTTTCTTTTGGATGTTACCATAATCTGACTATAAACACCACACCAAAATCTATACATGAGCTATTCATCTTTACATCTCCTCTACTACGCATATGAATCTATTTTCTGGTTTCGAAAATATGAATAAATTAATTAACAATACTGTACCGAATACGGTCACTGTACTTTATCCAAGGTATTTGATGCCACTAAATACTGTGGTCGCGATTATTAGTGTTTCCAGAAGTGAATCACGCATTCCAAATTAAAGTAAATGAACTGAAAATAATTTAAGTTGCAAATAATATCCTCATGTAAGAAAAAACATGAAAATCAATTTCTCCAAATTTCTTTTATTTAATCAAATAACAGACATTAATTTCTAAAAAAGTGTTAGCTAACTGCGTATATTTATAATGAAACCGCCCAAACAGTAATTTTAGTAAAAATCGTACACTATGAATATTTCTACATGAGTAGTAAGCAATTGGTGTAGATTCGTAAAAATAATGTTAACAACAGAATTTTTCGCAGAAGGCTAGAGTAAGGAAAAGTCAGAAATTCCATTATAAGTTTAGATTAGAATTAAATCTACATATTCATAATGTAGCGTCACAGACATGAAGTCGCCATGAGCTGATAAGTAGCGGATAAACTGATAAAATCTATCTCTTGATTCTGAATCGCGAACGAGAGCGATTGTGTTTGGGACAGCTGCTCCTTCTCCCTATGAGGGATCGTTGGGGGAAGACTCACAGGATATTATGTATATTTTATGGTGTAAAATAAAACAAAAACAAATTGTAAATTCCCAAATAAGTTTGTGCTGTTGTTATTAACTATTTTGTAATTCTAAAAAAGAATATGACTGCAACAACATGAAAGAAAGAAAGAAAGAAAGAGAGCAACACCACTGCGACGCCTTATACTACTACGTGTCATTCACACAATAAGATTGCTAATGTGATTAGGCGCCATCCGGATGATATGTTGGAAAAAATGTGTCCATTGTTAACGTTGCACTTCTTGTACTTATATTCTATTTGTACTTTCCCATTTGATGTGCGGTACTATACACGGCTGAATGATACACATAGATTATCACATATTGGATGATAAACTATTATTTAGAGTAATAAATAAAATACAAATGATACAATAAAATGTCTATAAAATATCTACCATTTGTTGGGGTTTTACTTGTTTCATGTTTTTTGTGCAATAGAGTATTCAATAATTCAACAACTGATATGATTAATGCTATTACTTTGACTATGTTCTTTATCTGTGTATCAACATTATTGATCAATTTGTGTTTTTAGTTTTTTTGATAGTATGCTAGTTCTAGAACATCCAAATGTTGGATTGCAAAAATTAATCACCAATATTAATCATCGCTTCACCATAGATAAACCATGATTGATATCCTTTGTCTTTGATATTCGAGTTGAAAAAATACAAAAGTAAATCAATTATTATTTATGTTTGCCGGAAATAATGAGAAAACTGATATATTTCATCATGAGAATTTGATCAATTCTTATTGAAACAACTTCACTTTACCAATGTGTAACATTTCATATTAAACAAAGTTGATACTTACTTTTATGTTTTATTATAATCTTAACAAGATAGATCTTGGTTTGTATTTACCTAGTACCGGTGTTATGGGAAAGCTTCCCCATTGATTATGATACAGGGAAACCATTGGGAAACTAATCGTTACACACATACCAATTTTTTAACTTTCTGAACCGCCAAATATTCGAAAATTATCCAATTTTCATGGGGATTTCAGCATGTATTAAGTAAATCATATATTTTATAAGAAATACAAGATTTTGAATCACGCATCGTAACGTTTTTAATGGAGCGGATGCCTGACAGAATTTAAGTGTTGCCCAGAATAACACATATTTCAAGGAGAATCGGTATACGTTTTCCAATACTATTTTAAGTATGAAGAGAATGAATTCCATGAAAAAGGCTTTGTCAACGCGTAAAGAAGCCTGAAGGCATCACCTCGTCGTGACGGGGATGATAGTATCAGCTATCCATTTTATACCAATATGTTATTTCTCTAAATTTTAACTTAATTAATATATTTCGACAATGTGATATTATTTTTCGTTATTTATCAATTGTAATACGTTTTTTAATTGAAGTACTGACACAGTTCATGTGTGTAATGGGTTATCAGGAAAAGATTGGTAGTTTTGTCTATTCATATCCTATAACGGCAAGGGAAGTCGTCGAGGAGCCATGCAGATACTCTATCTGTCCTAACTTTTCAGTGGGAATGATAGAACCTGGTAGAACCAATGTCCTTTTCAGGCTACATATAGCACCTGGTATTGGTAAATGATCATCTATTTAGTACTGGGCAGACTCAACGTTACTTAACTTCGCTGATCTAACGGGAACCGGTTTGCCAACTTTCTTATGCCGTATATATAGTTGTGTAAAATATTGAATATCTAATATGTCGACTAGTTTCAAATACATTTTAATTTCGTTTTTGAAAAAGAAATAAGGATAAACCAAAAAAATCCTTGACCATGTTAGGTTGGAGGCCACGGAGAGTCGATGAGCGTCATAAGATAGAAGATCAATAGCAGAGGTCAATATTTTGTCGATGCGAGACAAATATAGCGTGAGAAAAATGCAATCTTATTCAGGATTTTGTGAAAAGTGTAATTAGAGAGATCAGAACTGTTGGGCGAGACGAATAACAAACGGTTACCCCTAAATCTAACTAAAATGCTTGTCAGCCATCTCTTGCGAATTTGTAGAGTATTATGTCAAAGAACACATTTTTAACTCCGCTGTTCAATAATACGACGAAAAGACCCTTTTCCAACTAATTTACAATACAAACGAATGAAAATCCTTGATTTTGGGACTTATCGGACAATTAATAAAGAAAGAATATATCTTTTATTAAGCTAAGTTAAATGATCTTTAACAACTTAACATTATAAGTATTGACCATGAACAATTTGGCAAAAATATCAAAACAGTTATAATATAACAATTGATTGATTTATGTATGGAGGGTTGATACAACTTGTAGGAAAGTAATAGCGGAAATACCTTGCCTCACAGTAAAGAATTAAGAACAATTATCTCCGGTTTTAATCGCTAAAAATTCTGCTGTTCTATTTCGCTAAATATTCTGGAAAGTTCTTTCTTGGTTGGCAAATCATCAGTTCTGGGAGTAGATTTAGCGAAAAGCACAGAAGGATATCTTGTAGTGTATCTAAAACTTAGATGCGGTAATCCGTCCTCACCTTGGTGTTCAAAGGTGAGGTGTGCGTGCTTATACTGAAATAGGCACCAAGTCGGTACAACACCGGCAGTTCCGGAAATTCTACAAATGTGTTCGTCTTACTACCCATTCTTCTAATCTAATTCTTATTCATTTGTTTTCATTATTCTGCAGCTATAACATTTAGAAAAATATTTCAACGATTTTCTAGTCGGAGCTAGTGTGCTTCCCGTCCCCCATTCTAGCTCTTTCAATCCAACCCTTTTCTTATGAGCCAGACTAGCCGTCCAGCATTAACCTTCTGCATCAAGAACGTGGTCTGAATGATTGCTCTCAAGTCAATTATTTAATATTTATATGGTTTACATGGTCAGCTTATTTATTTATATGATGACCTTTGGTTAACCCGTAAAAGTAATTCGGTTTATATACTCCACTTTCTATAAATTTGTATGACCCCTGGCACTGTCAAAAATCAATGAATCTATTGGGAATTTCGTTATCAAATTGGTGTCACTCCACCAACAACAATTCACGGAAGTTTTCTAGTTCACCCGTCTGTATTACAAGGCAGATGGCTATATTTCTATCTTAATTCTATTGTCTAAATAATTTGCTGCTCAAAATCAGATTTTAGAAACAATGTTTCCGTTTGTTTCCCCTTCACCGTGTAATATTTGCTCCTCGTATTTTAATTCTATATTTTCTGGAACTTGAAAAAAAGGAAGGGAAACATCTGGTCTTTCTCTACCTACACAAACTCTGATCTTCACCAAATCATGAATGTCACATTAATATTTCTATCTTGCCCTTCACTACGTGGCATCTACCTAACAAATATTGTGTGATCGCTGGGTTCTCGGTTCGGTACCTGGTCTAAGCATGTAGATTAATTTTTTTGCATGCCACAGTGTTATAACTACACGCAATGCATTTAGCTGATAAGTATGGGAGCTAAGATCTGTGTCTAAGTGACATTGAGTTTCCGCAGATTTCCTTCACTATTGAGAATCGTTTGGTATTTTGACATTAGCCGTCTATTAGTGTTTCTCGTTAGTAATAATCAGTGTTTCTCATAGAATCTGAGTGACAATAAGCTTCCTCAATATTTCTGCACTCATCCTACCTTTACAGTTCAGGTCTGTATAATGCAATCCCTTATTCGTTTGATCATTATTTCAGGCACTCTGTGGTAGGTTATATCGTTTGTCTTATATACAGTACAGTCCAACATTAAGGAATAAAAATTAAATCTTCTGAATCTAAACAAAATTATATATTTATTTTTGTAAAAATGTCACTGAATATAAACATTATGTAGTTGGACTTTTACCGAGATTTTCAGATGAATTAAAATAATATTTTAAAAGTTATCAACCATTTTACAGATTTCAAGTGTTCACAATTAAGGAACAAAATATCATTTTTAACTAAATCACATTAAAAAGGCAAAAGAGATTTACTATTTGATACTTCCATCTTTGCTTTCACTAACTACTGCGCATCTACGATTGCAGGATTTCGCTAAATCTTGACATTGGGCCACAGTTATCTTGGCCCATTCATCTTTCAGTTTTAGCCACAAGTCTTCGATGTTTTCCGGATTCTTTGCCATAACATTCTGTCCTAGAGTCTTCCATAAGTTTTCTATAGGGTTCATGTCAGGATTCTGAGCAGGCCAGTCCATTACCTCTACTTCATGATCAGCCTGATAATTCATGACGAGCTTTGCCTTATGGCAGGGAGCACTATCCTGCATTAAACAGGCTTTTCGATACCAGAATTGTGCAACACTGGCAAAACATACTGTTCTAAAACATTCTTGTATACAGTGGAATTTATTCTAGTATTTACGTGGTGATGCACCCTGCCATGATATCATGCCGAAAACCATCACGTACCTCAACCAAATTTAACAGTTTTTTTGATGAGCTAGGATCCAAACTTTCGCCTTTTCTTCTTCTTACAAATTGTTTTTCATCACTGCCAAATACATTAAATTTCGATTCGTCACTGAAATAAACTTTTTTCCAATTCTCTTCTGACCATATAACATGCTTTTTTGCGAGCGTCAATCTAGCTGCTTTGTTTGTTTTTACTTAATAGCGAAGTTTTTCGAGGAGATCTTGCAAAGATACCTTTTTTGTGCAACCTTCTAGACACAGTTTGTCGTGAAACATTCGTGACACGTTCCATTTGTTTAGAAAGTTTGCCAGCTGTAAGGAAACGGTCTTTTAACACTAGGCGTTGTATAACTCTGCCCTCTTTTGCCGTTGTCTTTCTTGGTCTACCAGGTTTATTTATGTTACTTAACCTTCCAGTTTCTTTATAGAGTTTTAAAACTCGGCTTACAACACTTTTTGAACGTTTCACACGTTTTTCGATTTCTTCTATTGTCAACTTTTCCTTTCTTAATTTGACGACTTTTGCTTTGTCGCTTAAATCAGTTTTATTTCTTTTTGACATGATTGATATTGCGTGACTTGCAGCAGTGATGATAATTAAAGTTTAGAACATTTATTTTCATCCTTTTATACAAAGATACCTACTGTTTTAAACTTTAAACAATTATTTTTCCTTAATGTTCCTTAATTTTTGACACTTTAAATATGTAAAATGGTAGATAACTTTAATAATATTATTTTAATTTATCTGAAAATCTCGGTAAAAGTCCAACTACATAATTTACATATGTAGTGAAATTTTCACAAATATTAAAATATAATTTATTTGAGATTAGGAAGATTTTATTTTTGTTCCTTAATTTTGGACAGTACTGTATTTACCCAGTCTCCTTGAATTTGTCCTTATAGTCTTCATCTTGATTTCTAATTGTGTTCCTCCAGTGCCATTTTCTTTCAACTAACCTGTGGTTGGTCAAGCTCACCTGTTTATTTGATTTGGTTTTCGCATTCTCTGACGTTACTTAATATGCTAACTGCTGTCAGCAGTTCCGTGCTTTGTATGGTGTAATGCCTCTTTTGATTCGAACATCTTTTAGTCTTTTGTCTGATTTTCCGAAACTGTCCCTAGTGTTCCTACAATTATTACGTGTATTACGTTAATTTACATCTTCTATCACCGATTCAGCATTATATTCTTATTTTCTTCTCACGAGGAATTCTTATATAAGACATTACCAATGATCGCTCACTGGTAAAACAGGTTTTGTTCCCTGGAGCCTGGTTGACATAAAGTCTTCCCAGTACTCTCCGCTTCTTTTGATCATCATTGCAAATCACATAATGTTCTCGCAACAGCCGTTTACCATTGTATTATAGCTGATAACTGCAGTTGACTTGTTTTAGAAAGCCTCTTTAGTATGTCAGCAAATTTCGTGCCTTTTCTAGTGGATGTCAGGAAGTTGTCCCTATTTTGTATGTGTCCCACCCCCTAAGAGAGCTACTCAGGCAAGATCCCTCTTAAAACTTAAAAAATTCCTCATTTTGATGAAATTTAAATGTACATAACACATAGAAGTGATGCCTAATCTCTACGTGATACTCAAAGTACAGAACATCTATATCTCCCCACCACCTTAGGGAGCTATGAAGGGACAGCGCATTCAAAACTTCAAATGTACAGGGTGATTCATAAGTCCGTTAGCTATTTACTTTTGAAATTCTAAAGTTAAAAAACACGGTAATATAAAACAGAAAGTTTATTGAACAAATTCATTTATGGGAGTTTACAATTACAGCAAATTCTCAAAATTTCCACCTTCGTTCCGCATACATAGCTCCATTCTTTTTTGCAAGGAATTTACGACTGTTTGTAGCATATTTGATTGATTAATTTTAACAAACTCGGCTATGATTTTTGATTTGAGGTCGTCATTGCCTTTAAACAAGTGTTAGAGATTCATCAAATTTGGCCATATGAATAACAATCAAAATTCGCTCTTCAATTGTAAATGACATACTGCCTGTAAAAAAAGCACATATGATGATTTATACAAATTTAAATGAATACAAATAAATATATATAGAGAAACAAATATATAAACGAACAAATTTAAAATAACAAATAGCAGTAATTAGAGAGTAAGATAACAATTATCAAATGTTCATACTATGTTTATGCTTCATATAGTAATCATTTTAAATAGCTAAGTGACTTATGAATCACCCTGTATATATCATATTTTTGCTGAAATGTAAACGATATGTATAAAACACTAACTTCAAATTTCAGTTACTTCCGATTATATTATGGTTTTTGATACCGGACGTCGGAGAGAAAATAGAGTGCTTCATCTTGCTTTACCCTTCTTCTTTCTTACATTCGTAGGTGTAACTGTTTTACCTATTGAATAGCATGTGCACATAGATGTCCTGTTTAAAGGTGAATCTCATTGTTTTGTCTTTCGTTTAAGCAGTCGGTCTGGCGGCCAACCGCCGGCCAGTCGCACTCACTTCGGAATATGACGACATTTTAAGAAATTAATTAAGAAAGCACACGGTCAGAAAGAATGCAACCATAATGTGAATAAAGAGAAAGTCTTTCAATGAAAGTGTTTAATATGCTGGACTTTAACCTGTTCCACGAATGTTATGTCACAAGGTGTGAATACTTAATTATCTATGATTTGTGGTCCATCATTCTCAACGTTCGTTATCCCTGGATGAAGTGAGGGTGTAGTCTGATGTACACATTCGTTACTGACTGGATAATTTGAATCAGCCCCAGTTGATACACAATTACACATCTCCTATGAAAATAGTTCATTTGTTACTTCTAGCAAGTTTCACGATTTTCTTGTTTACATCACTATGTATGATGCAATATCCTAGACAGTAATATGCATAATTCTAGTCTGCTTTTTTAACGATATAAAATATTAGTTTCGTTAGAGAATATTAACTGGATATGAATTTTCTAAAATCTAGACTGATACATATGCCAAGGAAATAATATGACGGGGGCGACACAGGTTGGGATGATGCAGATTAGAAAGCCGAACGAAGCACATGTAATTAACGGTGGGCAGTAAACACTGAAAATAATATGGTGTTATGAGGATAGTGAAAAGGGACATAGTACTGCAGTTCATTAAATCCCGGGTAACGTTGGGTCTACTTGCTAGTTATTAATGATTAGTTGTTTTTTTTTTTATTGAAAGCGATTTTGCGCCGATTACTGAGTTCGTAGTCGTCTGTTTTTTTTCAAAAACAAATAACACTAGGCTTTTGCAGGGAATACTTTGCTCATTTCGTCTTGGATCAGCTTTGTTGAGACCGCGTAGCGTTGCAACGTAAACATTCCATAGTCTGTACATTGTTTTGCTTCATTCGTCTATTTAACCAATTCATTCTGTCAAGAACCTAACAAGTTTTCCAACTCCAACAACATGATTATCATCGAATAAAACTTCAAACATAATTACTTGTCTTGGTCGTATTCGTAAGCTTGATATTTCGGATGTTAATTAAAATAGATTTTCTGATGCGACACCTTTGTTTCCGAAAGCCATTTTCCCCAAAGATAAAGTGACAAGTACAGATATGCGAAAATAAGAAATGTTCGATGTGATATAAGAGACAACTGATGATTCAAATAGAATGCCACCTTGTTAAAAATTGATGAAGAGAATAAGATTTTATCACTAAAATTCACTCATCATTTAAGTGACGTTCAGCCTGAACAGTACTTAATAATTAAGAATCTGGAAAGACCACTTGTTGCATGAAAACAGATCTCGTTGAATATCAAGTGATAGATGGCGCGACTCATGGTCTAGGTGTAAATGGAAAAATTAGTGCGGACCTCACTTCATCGGTTAAAGACGAAGAAAAAGAAGAATTAATTAATCACCTTCATTAGATTCGAGATTTGCTAACTTTTTATGTATAAAATCGTCAATTCATGTCATGTTGAAATATATGCTGTTTACTCATGCCGCTTGTTCTTTTTCTTTTACCGTTTTAATTGTTATGTTTGATCTCAGCGCTATGTTTTAATCAAGAAGACTATCACACTTCAATAAACTTCCAGATTAACAGAGGAAAAAAGTAAATTTTACTAAGAATTCGTACATTTACACCATGTTTTTGTTTCAGCGAAAAATTACTGAGAAAATATCATTGTCTGCGGAAAGCTTTTACTTCATAAGTATTTTTTCTTTTAACCCCTACCCACAATAGGAATATGTGACACAAGGTCGGAAAGTGGGATTTGAAAAGCCAGCGCCCGAGAAGGTGAGCACTCTGTCCATTAAAAATGCCTGGGCAGCCCCGTCGGCATTCCCCGGTAGGGGCGCCTCAGGCAGTAAGCAATAAACTTACTCCTCGCCAAAGAAGGGAGGCAAATCTTGGGAGTCTTAGAACTGCACAGGACAGACCCATAGACCGGCGTAAATGAAGCCGCGAAAGCCAAGACAATACCGGTTTAGGGGGTTTAGTATCCATCGGAACAGGTACCACATTTTGATCTCAACCAAAAGGCCGATAACCTTTGATATAAAACTAACAGATGATTAGATACGCCAAACACCACTCGTTATAATGATTGCAATCGGTTTTTAGAATGTTCATTTATCCAGAACAAACTATAACCCACGAGTAATTTAGCCAATCATATACCCGAGTCTATCATATAGAGAATGTTACGTCAGTATTCCGTCAACCGAATGTTGTAGCGCTTTATTTCTTAACAACTTAACCACTTCATTACTGGTGTTCCACGATCAGAGTATGATTTTATGGTCTGCTATGTTTTTGGTGCAAGGGACGTAACTCAATTTA
>OY744515.1:175200225-175275225 GCA_963556195.1 Sepiola atlantica | reverse complement strand
AAAATAGTTTCATGAAAGTGTTTTATTTACTCGTAAACATTTCATTTCCCGCAGACTTTTAGTATCCTCCCTAAATATTTTTGAATATAGAAGATTAACAATTTATAAGTTAAGAATAGTTTTTTTTCCAGCAATATTTAAATCATTGAATGCTCCTTATGATTAATAGCTAGATTATGGTATTATGTGGATTTTTTTGACTACTATAATCATTTTGGTCTTTATTAGACACCTGGCACAACGGATAAAAGTGTTGATTTACAATCAGTTCTAAGTAACAGACTTCTGGGGTTAAAAGTCCAATCCTTATTACAGACGATAATAACAAAAGAATTATATAATAATTAACATTTCTTCCTTGTCATGGAATGAGAAGAATTTACTCCTTGAATTATACACAGAGTTCGGTTCGAAACTTTTGATTGATTTCCGTGTTTGACATAAAAACATTTCCGAGTTCGAAAATATATAACTGAAGACGGTCAGAGGTTACCTCGGCCAAAACGTTGTAAAAATAACAACTGAGATGAGAATAGTAAGTCAAATAATCCAAATAATAAAAAGTTCCAAAACATAATCAGAATTCAGATGAAAAATATCAGATGAATATAACCTTGTGTTTTTTGCATTCTGATTGGAGAAGCAAATATTTCATAGAAGATTTGCCTAAATACAAAAAAACTGCCTGAAGTTTATAAAATTTATCACTACGATGGACGAATTATTCAATCCTAGGAGATTATCTTAACATAGGTTCATCACATAAGCAGCTAGAATATTGTTGGGTAGATAGCACGTAGTAGTAGTAGGTTTTCTTTTCTCTTTTTTTTCCCATTTTTCTTTTAATTTACAGCAGTTGTAAAAATATTTGTACTTCTGCAGTTTACGAAATAATAACGTTATGATTTAGAAACTAACTCTTAACATAGAGGGAGAATGCCTTAGTTAACTATTCTGTACTTTCACCTAACAATTTAAGAAACAAAAGATACCGTAAAATTGAATTTCACTTGAAAATCCTATCTAAAAACTAACACGGTCCGTAAAGTGCATAAGTACCAAAATATAAATAATGACAGCACACGATCATTTCGTGGTTAAAAATGCTTTCGAGGTTTTACTTTTCTGTATACAGTATAAGTGCATAACAGTCCCTTTCGAATATAGGGAGGGAACAGCTGTCCAAAACAAGACTGAACTTTTCTGCGGTTCAGAAAAAAACATTTTTTTTTAGCTGATCCGTAACTCTAATCTTTACTCTAATTTTAATTTTAGTCTTATCTTTAACTTTTCATGGAATTATTAATTGCTATGCTTACTCTAACCTTATACAGAATATTTCCCTCTGGACATAATTTTACACGCTCACATTCAATCTTGCATGAAAGACATCTTTTGCATTTTTTTGCATGTTAACATTCATTTTCCTTATTTTATACAGCAGACATCTTTGTTTAAAGAAGACAGGAATTATAATGTATTAGAGGCGACATGTTATATCAATTTATGGTGAATAATTTTCACGTGAATATTTTTTATTAATTACGTTAGCGTTGTTTATTTGAGATGTTGTAGACTGACCGCAAGATAATCAATTCTATTTATCGTGAAACAAAAAATAAACAAATACACTTAAGGGTTTTTGTAACAAAAACCAACATTACAAAAATAAGGAAAAAAACTGAAGAAATAGAGTTGCCAAAACAGTATTGTATTTTATAAACCATCTCTTATTCTCTTTTGATTTCAACTTTCAAAGAATTATGGAAGAAATAATTGAGAATAGTGTTTATATTTCTCTCTGGCAGAAACATTAAACATTATAAATACATGACAGATACATAAATACTAAGGTTAGTGCACATTTTTGCAATATTTCACGCAATTAGACACATTCGGATGATTTTGCTTAGGCCGTGAAAGTGATGAAACCACACTGGACTGTAAAATGCTTAGTTCCCCTAATAGTCGCAGAGTTCTACTAGCCGGGTGTGGCAATATGGCTTGCAGCACGGGTTTGCAATGAAATATTTTAGATCTATCTAACATTACCTGCGTGATAGAATCATGCACCTTCGAGTTCTGTAAGATATTAGTACGATATCATCTCACGGTGCTTCTATAATAAAAAGCCGAAAAAAAGTTTTTCTTGTCTTTTAGTGTTGGAGAGGTAAATAAGGGGCAGGTAACTCTTCACAACAGCTCTAGCTTTCGAACAACGATAACCCTAACCCTAAACCCTAACCATAACTCTAACCCTAAACCCTAAACTCTAACCCTAACCTTAACCCTAACCCTAACCTTAAACCCTAACCCTAACCCTAACCCTAAACCTTAACCCTCACCCTAACCCTTAACCCTAAACCCTAACCCTAACCCTAACCCTTTTATGTCTAATCGACGTTCTCCTTGCACATTAGCCACATGTGCAACGCCAATTAAAGCCATCAGTTTTGATCACTGGAAAATCGTGTTTAAAATTCGTTGTAAGAGTTATCTGCCCCTTATTTACCTCTCCAACACTAAATGACGAGAAAAACTTTTTTTCGGCTTTTTATTTTAGAAGCACCCATCTCACTCCCAGATATGCGATACAAGTTTTCCTCCGAGGACACTATGATGTAATATCGTATATAGTGGGTCGCACTAGGTAAGTATTATAGCGTTAAGAGCGTGTACCACACCTTCCACAGCCCAGTAGAAATTTGCCAATAAAACAGTTTGGTAGTATTCACAGTCAAAGCATGATAGAATCGTTGATTATATTATCACTGAATGTTCAAGATGGGTGTACTGTGTAAGTCGTGGGAGGTGCAGAATGTTTCTCTGATTGAACAGATACGCATAATGAAGTAAACTTTCTACATTACGTGTAAGGCTAACTCTCATTGGTGAAAGGTAGCAAATCCCATTGCTATATCTAAATTGCAAGATAATAGTCTACACGAGGATCTGCATAGCACGTTTCAAGATGTAAACTTTTATGGCAACTGAAATGAATTCAGATATGAGATCTACAAGTACAACGTTGAGATTCTTGGTCTCAATAAGCGCCTAGAAAAGAAAAATAAGTTTAACCAACAATATCTTGGTGCACATTAAATGATATTTTATATACACCGTCAGTGGTTGAATATGATATCACCGGTCTGCTACAAAAGGACATCAACCATGTGATGAAGGACCAATCTCAACATTTCAGAAATCCGCATTAAACCAAGGAAATTAATATCGGGAAGCACTTAAACTTGATAACAGCTCTACTAAGATTCACCGCAATTACTGTAATAAGATCACGACAAAAGTCCGCTCTCTGATATCTGATCAATAGGTAGATGCACCTGTTCCAATGACTTGATAGACGCGATTTTGAGCTCTCCATAAAAACAACAAGACAAAATTGGCCTGTGGCAACTATCGATGTTTAAGTGTTCTTGAAGCAAGGGGGAAGATATTATTGAATCTCTAGCTTAACCAGCCCAGAGGGTTAGTGTGATCCGCAGTAATCCGGAACTCCAGAGACGTTTTAGATTCGCTTCTGGCACAGTGGATATTATATGTTTTCCCGACAACTTCAAAAAAATTACGTTGAACATCGTATTGCTTGTGATTCTGTGTATGCTTGTAAATATGAACAAAAATAACATTATAAAGTTCAAAACGTACATATATTCATTGTAAAAATCAATTAGTATGAATTGATCGGTTTGAATTAGATACTAACAAAAACGACTACGTGAATACTGCTAACATGCGCGTTTACGTGTTTCTATTGAACGGACTTGATCCCATCTCAGAACATCCAGATCGTTATACCATCTTGTTGTCCACTTCAACGTGGCGATCTCCCATGTGTAAATATACAGAAGGAAGAGGATTTTTTAATGTTTTGATTTGCTTATAAATCATACGTCAACATTTGTGATCGCATTATCTTTCCAACAATCTCCACCGTTAGTGATTTTTATCTTTGAGCCAGCATAAACTAAAAAGTAGATAAAGCTATCTCCCAAGTCAGAAAAAGAATCTATAAAATACATGGACACTGAAATTACTGACGCTGCGATTTCGTTCGAGCTAATGATTTTGGCTTGAAAACATTAAAAAAAAGAAACGTGATAATATATGATACGATAAGCAGAGAAAACAATGATGATAGATAACTTGATACAATCCCTACTTAACATTTCCACAAATACCCTTGCCTTGCAAAAGAGGCCAAGATTTTACGTGAATATATATTACTAGAATATATATTATGTCGTCACTCGGAGAAATATAAAAGAATGATTTTACTTTAAAAATAAATATTAGTGTATCAATTCTAAAAAAAATCAGAGAAAACCCCATTTCACGGTAAGTAATTTTGGTGATTAAAATAAGATTTAGCCATGTTATTTTATATGAAGATAAAAATAATTGTTGTAAAATTGTTTATTCAAAATAAGTAAATAAAAGCGAGTTATTGAAGTTTAAAGCGGGGCTAGGCTCCCTACCGTAAAGTTTTGAATTGTAGACCCCCCTCACATCGCCAGCATGTTAAAGTATATATTGCTAAATAAGTATTTAGTGTTTTCCATAAAACAAAATTGCACAAATAATTAGCAAATATCAATCCTCATCTAAAAAAATGTCGTAATTTTTCATTTTACTACTACTACTACTACTACAAATAATACTAATACTACCACTATTACTACCGCTACTACTACCACTACCACTTCTACTACTACTACTACTAATAATAATCACAACACAAAAAAGTAAATGTGTCAAAGACATATTCGTGAAGCTTACCATGCCGAAAACAGATGTTTGGTTAATTAAAAAAAAAAACTAACTAATTAAATGAAGAATATTAAGAAAAAAATTTAGAAAAGGTTTCAGCGGAGATTTTTTGTTTTGCAGGCATGGGAATGTTAACCGGGTGAAAAAAATTACGAAACCGATATACCTTAAAACTGGGAGCAGTCATTATTTTGATTGAAAATGTACAGTAGATAACAGAGAAAAATACTACCGTGAAAAATCATACACAAACGGTGTTTATGTTACTTTTATGCCATGAACAATCAGGGCCCGGTGTTTCCGGTTATAGAGATAAGTAGATATCACGAAGCGAGTGAAACTGGTAAACAAACTTTTTTTGATCAGGTAATCCGGAGAAAATATAATAAATCTTGGAAGAAGACGAAATAAATGCATACTTTCTGGAAGCACGTATAAGGGTTTAGCCTAATTGGATGGTGGAACATATTAGCATATGAAGGTTTTGGTTAATAAGCTCCAATGTCTGAATTCAAAAGGGCAAATCGTCTTTACCTTATTATTTAGATAGATTAATAGGTCAAGTTTACACCGGTTAACATATTATTATTATTAATATTATTATTATTATTATTATTATTATTATTATTATTATTATTATTATTATTATTATTATTATTATTATTATTATTGCTATTTACTCACTTCAAGTTTTGACACAAGTCATTGTCAGTGATTGCTCACTGACAATAATAAGTGATGTCCTCTGGAATCTGAGTGACAATATATCCCACCATTCCAAATATCTTTTGTGTTATAGCCACAACCGCTTACTTCTTATTTCTTATTGACAACGGCCATAGGTCTTCTCTGGCTTTGAGCTACAATAAGTCTCCTCAAGTTTCCAGTTCTTCTCCGTACATTTCCAGGGAAGTCTGCTTGATACTTTTCCCTCTTGACTCTGTATTACTATTTTTGTGGTACTAGCCGATTCTTGTGCCGTCACGTGTGTGTGTGTGTGTTTTTTTGGGGGGAGGGGTCATTTACTTGGATTTCTGTTTCAGTTCCCTTAGGGTAGAGTGTGCTTTCTATGTGTTCGGTTTATTTCTATTTCAAATTTCATGTGGCATGTTAGGATTCGTACTTTATGTGGATTGGTCTATGTATTAAAGGATGTTTCTTTAATATTTCGGTTGCTTTTATTATTTCCGTCCGTTGTATGGTCCCAGTCTTCCGTTTAATTCACAATTCCTTTAAGTCTTTTTTCAGTTTTTAGGGATTGTTCCTAGTGCTGCTATACTTATTGGTATTATACTGATTATCTGATTGTCATATATTCATTTCATTTCTCTGGCAAGTTCCATATATTTGCTTCGTTTTACCTGTATCCTAACTCTGTGAACTGCGATTTGGCAGTTTTTTCCCTTCTTGTAGACTATTATCACGTCTAGTCTCCTTGATTGGATGAGTTTTGCTGTTTGTATCTTCATGTCCCAGAGGATGTTGTGCATTACTTTTGCCAGTACTGCCTCTGGGTTTGTGTCTGTACTATTTGTCTGTATGTTTAAAATGTAGCCTCTTGCATAGCTCCCTGTGTACTGTCTGTTTTTGTATTCTTTTAAGGCTAGATTTCTGCATTCGCTTATTATATGATTTACCGTTTCGTTTACAGTTTTCTTGGGGGTTGTCTATCTTAGTTTTGATATAGTTCGTTCTGATCGCATTGTTCTGTGCAGATTTTTATTAACGATTAGGTTTCTCTGTTTAGGTGACTTTTTCGTAGAGATGTCCAGGTGTTTTCGTGTATCCTTTCTCTGTTCTTAGGTATATTCTATGTAACGGCTTTTCCTCTCATCATGTATTTCCCCAGTACTTATTTGTGTCATCCAGACTAATTTTTATACTTAGTAGTTCTCTCCCATCTTCTTTTGATTTTAAGTAGAGTCGGTCAATATCATGCTTTAGGTTTAGTGCATTAGCCATGGTCATTAAACCCCTAGTATTCTTTAGCTTTTAATGTTCAACCTATGAATGGTCTAGAGTAACTTACTAGATATACTGCCTAAGTTTTTATCTCTTTTATCAGGTGCCTACTAAATAATTTGATTTCAAAGAGTTTTCATGTTCTTCTCATGTAATCTTTTTGATTTCTGTTGATTTGATAGTGTCTGTTTTCAAAACTCGCAGATATTTGTATGTACTATGTATGCCAAGTAGCCTAATCTTTTTGGGGTTTGGTCGTTCCATTCCCTGCACCGTCTCGAGTTTTCCCCTGTTCATCTGTAGTAGTGCACATTTTTCCTTTCCGAATTCCATTTGAATGTCCTGGCTAAAGATTCTGATTGTGTTTATGTGATTCAGATCGTCCATGAACATAGGTGGTTTATTCTTTCTTCGAAGTTTGCTTATTTGTATCGAACATCACTTCCTGAGTAGGTTGTTGAGCGGCATGATTGCTATGATAAACATTAGTGATGATAGAGAGTTTTCCGAGAAAATGTCTCTGTATTCTTATCTGAGTCAGGTGTTGTCTCCCGGATGTCATTTGCAGTCTCCACACGCTTCCATTGCTTTATTTATAAGATTGATAATCGTGTCAGATATCTTAAGCATTTAATTATCAATGCTTGGGGAATTATGTATAAGACTTCCTTGTAATCTATACAGGCAACGGCTATGTTCTTTTTTCTATCTTTTACCTCCTTCAGGTCATTTTGATTTATGTATGACAGGTCAGATGCCACTTTTGTCGCTTTCCAGCATATTTTCTGTTCCTCAGGAAGTAGCCCACCATTATAAACGCAGTGATAGATCTGTTCCATCATCATCATCATCATCATTATTATTATTATTATTATTATTATTATTATTATTATTATTATTATTATTATTGTTGTTGTTGTTGTTGTTGTTGTTGTTGTTGTTGTTGTTGTTGCTGCTGCTGCTGCTGTTGTTGTTGTTGTTGTTGTTGTTGTTGTTGTTATTGTTGCTGTTGTTGTTGTTAATGTTATTGTGTTTGCTCTTCTTTCCATCATGATCATCATCATCATGATGATGATGATGATGATCATCATCATCATGATCATCATCATCATTATTATTTTTATTTTTATTTTTCTTAATTTTTTTTTCATCTTCTTCTTCTTTAAAAATCTTTATAGAGCTTAACGAAAACCTTGCCGATTATTTTCGTCGTGATCGTCTAAATTGCGTAATTCTGTATCTCTAGGCACTCCCCAAGTCTGAGTCGCCTTTTTCGCAGCTGGAACTTTGCTTTGGGTGGATGAATGATCACATATGACATAGACAATTTTAACTATTATTTATCATTCAATTTTAAAAACTACCACTATTTGTCGGTTTTGTTGATTAATCAATTCCTAAGATGATTAATTTAATTCATATAGTGTCTATGAGAAAGGGTATTTCTGCACGGAAACGGGGCTGCTTCGCGACCTTTGCCGATAAACTGCGGATTATATATAAATACTCTCGTCTCTTTACACGTGATCATTTTTTTTACTAATCAGAGCCTTTCTTATCTACATGTACATAGCATTAACCTTTATTATTAATAAGTCGAAAGGGCAAGTTAGACACAATATCGGTTTTTAATGTGGAGAAAATTACGCTCACCTAAAAGGGGGCACTGGATTGGTAAAAAAATTGCGCTTGTCAAAAAGGATTTCTTCGCTAAGCGAGGACAGAATAGACAAAATGTAGCATCAGAACATATACTAGACTTTGTTACTAGCCAAAAGGGCCAAGGGACAGAGTTTTCGAGAGAAATCAATCATTCATATTTGAGATATCGAAAAAAACTTCGAAGATTATGTTTCGTAATTTTTGTTTTGAATATTTGTATTATTTGAACAAGTATTCTCATCTTGCTTTTTATTTTCACAAGGACCTTGGAACTCTTTCTGTCGAATCCGTAAACAGGGACACAACTGATGCAACGGATACAGCGTTGATCAACAATCAGATCTATTTGAAAATCTCTTGAAGGTTGAAGGTTCAATCCTCTCTCCGGGCGATAAGTACATTAATTAACACTTCTGCTCGGTCATGCATGACGGAATGCGAATAATCCGCCGATTAGATTAAGTGTTCAGTGCGAAATTCAATATAGGTACCCGAGGGCGATATAAATATTCCCAAGTTCGAAAAGATGAACCGGAAGAAGTAAGGATGTGACATCGTCCGAAATGTTGTGAACATAACAAGCAGGATAAGAGTAGTAGTTCAAATAATCGAAATAATCAAAATCGAAGATGATATAAAATAAGTAAATCTTAGTCTAGTATTAGTTATATTTGTTTCCGTTACTATTAAAACACATCCTTTTAACATTTTTGTGTGTCGATATTCAATTAGGTGTTCTCTCTTTGTCGCCACAACTAACATAGACGTCCCTGTACCGTTGAAAATACGTTGGTTATGGGTTATGCGAAGTTGTTATGATGTAACAGTAGCGTTAGGACCACTTGTTCTTTTGTGGACAACTGACCGCTCATATCTAAACATTGTCACAACCTCATGAAATTGTGGCTAAGACACATTTTGAACGATAATACGAGGTTAATCTAAAAATGCCAGCAATGGAATCGTTAATAAAATTAACAAGCCTTTCTAAAATTCAATAGTATTTTGTACAAATAAACAAACGTCTATCCCTGGTTTGCCCACCATGAATTCCCAACAGTCTTTGTTTTATCGCTGTTCAATGACATGCTTCGAATGTGCATACCTTGATAAGCCGTGCAAAATGATTAATAACTCTGCTATCTTGGCACTACCCTGATCCGTCCAGAGGTAATTTAGGGCGTTGCTTTGCTAGATATTATCTTTGAGATAACCTCTATAAGAAAAAAGAACCTAGAGGGTTCAGGCTGACACTTCTACTGATTAGAAGATTACCAAAATGTCCCGGCAGTCATTCTAACGTGTGGAGAATTGTCTCATACTGTTGAAAGCCCTTTCACCCCTCGCAACATTTCTTTGTCAGAGCAACGCTCTACAATAATCCTTCATTATCACAAGATATTCGTCAGTATTGATACAATGAAGATGTGAACATTCGGGGTATATTTTTAAGTCAGATACAACTAATACTGTCGGACATTTATGAGTAAAACTTGGTGGACAAGTCAGGCATACACTGAAGTTTATTTGTACCAAATATGGCTGCATTGCCAACAGGCTTGTAAAACCGATTCTATGGGTGACATTTGGGGTCATATTTACTACCATCGTTATTTTAAGTGAGACTCACTAATTTGATTCATAAATGTGCATTTCGAAATCAGGAAATTCTTATTCGAGCAACTGTACGAATTTTTAAATTCTTTGAAGTTCCCTGAAACCAACCTGGACACAATCGTTCAGTTTTATTCTGATTATTGTGATTCTATATTCTTACAATCTTTGCGATACTAATGTTACGTTTTCACTTACCGGCTGTGTATAAACAATTATACACCCCTGTTGTCGCTGTCGTCGTGAACCAAAATGTTAGCTTGTTTGTGGATACAAAAGAACTCGGACGTCGATGTTTACTTATAGAAGAAAGTTTATTTAACAGAGAACAAAAGTTACAGGAACACATCAGACAGACAGGTCATTTCGTACGTGTGTGTTAGAGAAAGTCAGATAGCTCGTCTAACTACACCGAACTAAACTGTGCGCGTAGAACCCACACTATTAGGTACAGCGCCATAGACAGATCTTTCCTGCTTGAAGTATTGTAATAGACATAGTAAATTTCCACAGGGAAGTCACGAAGTTTCGTGATTACGATCTGGGAGTCATCTCTGACCATTAAAAGTTTCACTCAAACTTGTCGATTTAATCATAGCGTACGTTATGTAACACTAGTATTGCAGTGAGTCTAACACTAATGTCAATATAACGTTACAATGTAATGTATTTGCAACATGTCTTATATGCTATAGGAAGTCAACAGGTCAAAGGTTAATTGCAACGCTTAGGCAAGTATCATTTTCTTTGCGTCTTCCCCATTTATCCCTTTAACAAAACCAAATTATGAATTAAAAACAAGTAGCACATTTAAAACATGCATTGTCGTTATCTGAAACAACTTTTATCTATACATTGAAGAGAAATTTCAATATGCCTCACTTATGCTCACAAAAATAAGCTTTACTAGGAAAGAATAATCAGAAATATCACCTTCATCGTTATTTCTTGAAAATAGTAACATTCAGTTACGGATTGATTATCATGCTCCAAATCGAAATATTCCAACTGTCAAAAACGCAATGAGTTTTTTTGTATTTTATGTTATGTTGCTTTAAGCAAATCACTGTAAATATTGAAAACAGGAGACTTCGTTACTGGAGGTGTTTTAATGTATCTAGAATGGTTCTTTATTTTTCAATGGAAATATTAAATGAATAATAATAATGATAATAATAATAATAATAATTGTTGTGGTTGCAAGGTTGAACAATAATTAGTGAGGAATACAATGAAGACGCAAACAACAAGGAGAATGCAATAATAAGTGTATTAAGGAAAAGGTATAGTTACAGTATGTACAAATGAAGGTGTCGAGTCAGAGAGTCTTGGTGGGAGGACATGTACGCTCTTCGGAGTCACTTCCGGTGGCATTTAGGTAACACACACTAAGGCCAACCTAGGCTTGTCATTTATAGTGTAACGTTATTCGTATATGCAAATGAGTGGTTGCCACCACAATAATAATAATAATAAACAGACGTACCAGATAGATGACTAAAGGAAGGACAATGCTGATACAAAAAGACGCAAAAAGAGAACGATCTCAAACAACTACAGACCTGTTTACCAACAATGTAGAAAATCATAACTGCACAACTGAGAAAACAAATCTTCCACTTCCTGAAACCCCGTGGACTGCTCCCCGAGGAACAAAATAAATGCTGAAAAAGGAAAAGAAGATCGTGAAGGAGGTAATGGCAACAAAAAAAGAACATATCCATGGCATGGATTGACTACAAGAAAGTGTACGACAGAATCCCTCAAGCATACATAATCGAATGCTTGAAAATGTACAAGATACCCGATAGGATTATACATCTCATTAAGAAAGCAATGTATATATGGAGACTAGAAATGACAGCTGGAGGACAACACTTGACTGAGATAAAAATACAGAGAAGCATCTTCTAACGATACTCCCTATCACCGCTACTATTTATCATAGCTATGATGCCACTCAACTACATACTTCAGAAATGTGATGCCGGATACACGTTTACAGAAACAGAAAAAAAAATCAAATCATGTACATGGACGACCTGAAGCTCGTTGCCAAAAGCTAAGAATAACCGGAACAGCTGGTGAATACGACCAGAATCTTCAACCAAGACATTCAAATAGAATAAGTGCGCTAGGCGAACAAGATAGCTATAATATTTGGGAGTTCTGGAAGCAGACAAGATCAAATCTACAGAAATGAAAAAAAAGATGGGAAAAAATTACCTCAGAAGAACAAGTATACTCTTAGTAACACAATTATATAGCAGAACTCCAATAAAAAGAATAAACACATGGGCAGTATCACTAATAAGATACTCTGAATCATTCATAGGTTGAACAAAAGAAGAACTCATGCACCTTGACCAGAGGACTAAAAAGTTAATGACCACTACTCCAAAAATCCGATAGAGACAGACTCTACGTGAAAAGTAACAAAGGGGGAAGAGGACTGATAAGTATAGAATATTGTGTTGAAGACACATAAAAAGAGCTAAAAACATACATAACTCATCACACAGAAAAGCTGATCACCGCATTAAGAGACACCGTCCCGATGAACAACCGGAGAAGCACCGAAACGAGAAACCAGACAATAAAATTGGGGGATAAACAGCTACATGGACGTTCCAAAAGAATGACAAGAGAAGCGATGAACATACATTCCTGTGCCTGGCTGAGAAAAGGACCCCCCCCCCCAAGTGCTAATACCAGCTTCGGTTTATACCACGCAAAATAGTCGTGAAGGGTCAAAGAGGATAGGAAACCTATGAGGTAGAGCACTAACCTTCACTAGTAGAGTGCGGAGAGTACTGGACCTTGGGGAGGTTTATCGCAACTCAATTACGAAAGGGAGACCAATGTTACATCAATGATAGGCGGCTGCTGTGATACTGCAAGCTGATTTGAGGTGCTTATCAAAAAAAGTTGAAGAGTACTGGAAATCTCGGAAAACTTGTTGTTACTAAGACTCCAAGGAACACCACCGATTATTGTCGGTAAGTAATCACTGACGATACTTGTGTGATAACTCCTAGCGAGTATATCATCATCATCATCATCATCATCATCATCATCATCATCATCATCATCATCATCATCATCATCATCATCATCATCATCATCATCATCATCATCATCATCATCATCATCAGCAGCAGCAGCATCATCATCATCATCATCAGCAGCAGCAGCAGCATCATCATCATCATCATCATCATCAAACACGCTTACATATGGTACAAATATGAACCACGGACAGTACTGGAAAATGATGATGATGATGATGATGATGATGATGATGATGATGATGATGATGATGATGACGATGACGATGACGATGATGATGATGCTGATGACGATGATGATGATGATGATGATGATGGTGATGATGATGATAACAATAATAATAATAATAATAATAATAATAATAATAATAATAATAATAATAATAATAATAATAATAATAATAAATAAATAAATAAGTAAATAAATAAAATCCCTGAATAAAAGCTATTTTAAAAACATTTACAAATAACATTTCATTATCTCGCATTTCGTTTTTACAGCTTCAGGTAATTTTTATTTAAATATTTTTTATTTAATATAAAATCTTACCTTAATTTAATTCGAAGTTTACTGATTTCTTACTGCCAGTTGCCCCCCCCCCCCTCACTGGAAATGTAGTTTGACGTATTTCTTTTTGTTTATTTACGATTTAAAAAATCGTATAATGATAGCTTAAATTTTAAATAAAATGTAACATATTTTGTCGTAACTAATCCACAAATTATTTTCATAAACCTGTGATTGACCTACATACGTAATAAACGTCATTGTTTCAAGAATTCGAACTGTTTTGTGTACACGCCTACGCGAAATGCGCATGTGATATAATGTCGGTTTAATATAAGATATAAATAATGAATAAGTTTTTGCTGTTTAAGTTTCGTAACAATTACTTTAGAACACTCTCAGTCCCATCGGGATACTCTAACAAGTGCCAGATTTACCACACAACAAAAGGCGTCTCAAGCGTTAGACAATGACATTGACTCTCTATCTTTGATGCAAGGAGATGTACTTTCTGATAGTATGGCAACATGTAGGATGAAACCGAATAACTATTCAACTAAACTATTGAACGTATTTATAGGAAGATCTTTGATAATAAAGTACAAACATTCATATAATCTGTATTCATTATCGAATAATTTTGAGACTAATATACACACAGTTATGCACACACATATATATATATATATATATATATATATATATATATATATATATATATATATATATACTATTTATAAATAAATATTATATTATATATATATCGTTATCCTTGGGATAAGTACAGGTGTGTTTGGAAAAAAAATCAGTTTAAAAGAATACTTTCAAAAGTAAGTTTCGATTATTTCACGATAGTTTTTCTGATTTTGTCTGATGAATCATTGTCTTAGACTATTCAGGATTTGATTGAGCTAAAAAAAGAACTTTGAATATCTAGGAACTTGAAAAAAACAGCTGTTAAAATCAATCTATTGACTAAAGAATAAAGATATGGTCGTTGAATCTTTATATATATATATATATATATATACATATATATATATATATATGAAGTAAAGTCGATTTGAGTGTTGATCTGTAGACCATAATTAAAATGTGTATTTTTTATCATGAAGTTTTTTACTATTTAAATTGTTCTTACCGTAACAATAACAATAAGTTATTTTAGAATATTTAAAAAAGTTAAAATATTGAATCGTTTTATTTTGTTCCCGATTCGTGTTATTTTTGTTCTTCAAATAAAGAGCGAGTAGCAGGACAAGTAACGGAAAGTAAATTCGGATACCCAATATTACAGAGAACTTACCATACACTCTCCCAGAATTAATTGTTCGCTGGAGGGGTCCAGAGAAAGACAAGGAGAGCAATCATCCTGGTTCGTTTCACGATGAACTCTGAATAAGTTTAAATATGCTTAAACGATATAAAAAACAACAGAAATTCGACCTACTTATTTCATTTATATATATTTTTGTTCTTTGTTTATATGTATTTTTGTTTGCTGTCTTATATTAAGCATATTCGCTTATTACTAAGCAGAGCAGACACTACAATAAAGAGAGCAGAAATTCGACCTGGGGGTTACTTTCGGCAGTCTCGTACCTCTCGATTCTCTTATGTTGTACTTTAGTCTTTACATTCCATGAGCGATGTTTCTGACAAAGTGGAAGACGTGCTGTTTTCTGGGTTGGAATCTATCAATCGGACACTTATTATTGGCAAGTTCTTGACTTTGAAGTAGTATTCGTTTAGCTCAAGTAGCCTCATGCATTGTCTGGAGCTATTTCTATATATACAAAAATATTTTTAAAAATAATAATATCTATCGATTTTTATTCGTCGTGTTAGTTTCTATCATTTAACCTGATAATAATTTACGGTACTCATCATATATTGTTTACATACGATCAAACGAAAAACACATTAGTGTTATTGTTACCGATAGATGCTTCCATACATGCCATAAAACACAGACTTATTAAAACACTTCGAAGTTGCCGCAATAATTCCGATAAAAAGTTTACTGCTTTTTTAATAATACCTGCAATTAATGTCCGTGCATACATGATGCGAGTTTATTTCCACGTGTTGTTTATTCCTGAAACTTTCTATGATAATTGTTACACCGACCGTTCTTACACAGGAGAAACTAAACCGGTTGTCACTATAAATAGTGCGAGTCACCAGAGACACAGAAGACAAAGCACAGTCTTGTAACTGTCTAGCCAAGAGCTAGTCAGTTTCTTACTTTGTTAATACACTTGTTAAACCAACCCTCGACTTGCTTCCTTTATTTATTATTTACTGTGGGACAACCTCACAACAATAATGACCTACTTTAACAATTTACGGAATATTATAACTTCCAAAATTCATTTCGATATAGAATACGCAAATACATGATTACGTTAATTACAATGGAATACAGAATTACATATTAGCACACTAATTTACCATTACGTTTGTCGATATCGTTTCTTAATAAATACTTTCGAATCGAGAGAGAAAGAGAGTGTGTCTGAGAGAGAAAGAGAGAACAAGAGAGAGAGAGAAAGATAGGGAGAGAGAAAGATCTAGTTACGACTGAAGGGGTAGACTCTTTTTGAGGACGAGTTTTCCTTTGTGTATTATATATTTTCTCTATAAAGCATTAAGGTTGCACTCTATTCGAAGATGATATTAAAAAAAAAATTTCATTATCTTTTGGTCAATAAGGATGGTGTTCAATGAAGGGTAAGCAGGTCTTGTTGGCTTCCTCAATTTTCCTGAGCCACCTTGTGCCCCATCTATTATTTATATATGCGGATGATCACATACATCTTCATACGTATGTATATACGTATATAAGCACATTCCCGTATGAATACACTCATTGACAGTCTTCTTAAAAACATTAAGCACACACACAAATACTTTTCTGGTGGAATTAACAAACGTTTCTTATACCCTGTCTTCTCTAGAAAACGATACGTTTAGTTAATCTCATGTTCAGATGTTTGTCTGTATGTGTGTCTTTGTTCTTTATATAAGCGTGTGTATATAATGTATATGTATGTATGCTATTGTGTGTCGGAATGAAGTAAATCACAATTCTATATTTATGTGTGTATGTGAAAGCGTTTGAATGAATGTGTTTGTGTATGTGTTTTGCATGCGTTCTTACTTTTGTGTTTGTTATCTCGGTGTGTGTTTTACCTATATACGATTAACTGTGTCACATCGCTTATCAATGTGTGCATACACATCTCTCTACATATGAAGTTAGGTATGAAAAAATATTTACATATTTCTATGTACATGATATTTCTACACTATTGAACGGACCATTATGAATTTTGGAATATATATTCTAGGCAACACCAAGAACGAAAGTAGCAGATTATTATTTTCGTAAATTTTCATGTCAGGAGAGTGCATGTATATATATCAACGGTGGATGTGATTTATACTTTAGGTCATCAGAAATAATAATAATAATAATAATAATAATAATAATAATAATAATAATAATAATAATAATAATAATGTATATATGAAAAATTGCATTTCTGATGTAATTCTATGATTCGATATGAATATTAAATTGTAAAATATCTAGATAAATAGCAAGAGATAAAATTGGCTAAGTATATATATATATATATATATATATATATATATATATATATGTGTGTGTGTGTATTTTGGCAGCATCTTTTCTTTTATACAAGTATCATTAAAAATAACGGACATCTTGTGTCTGGATATTTTTTCTATGATCCTTTCCGCTTTTCTGATTAGGTTCTTAGTTTCAGACTGAAACTGGCTGATAAAATTGCCAAAGCTTCCCAAAGCGCTTTCGGACCCTTCCATGTCCATCGTCAGTGGAGTAATGTTAACCAGGCATAGACCTAGGAGTGAATATATATTCTATTTAGGCGGGAAAAATAAAGGACTGTGTTTAATTTAAATTTATATTCATAGGCATTTGAGTATATTAGTACTAATAGTATAGTTAATCTTGTTAATAGCTGGGGTTTCTGTTTTAATGTATAGGGCTTCGAGTATGTGGAGTTTAAGTGTATTAGTATTTTGTGCGATGATTTTTGTGTTATCTACTAGAAGTTTACGGATATGCGAACGGGGACAGGAATGCTTTTTATAGAGGTGCTGGGTTATGGCGGAGTTATATATAACAGTCGGCCCAATGTTACGACGCTATCCAGAAGATTAACTATACATTTATCTAACGACTCCGCCATAACCCAGCACCTCTATAAAAAGCATTTCTGCCCCCGTTCGCATATCCGTAAACTTCTAGTAGATAACACAAAAATCATCGCACAAAATACTAATACACTTAAACTCCACATACTCGAAGCAATCGTAGATTGAATAAAACATATTTGTATGTTTTTACAGAGTACACCTTGCATTAAACAATCGAAGTTGAAATAGATTTGTCATTCGTGCATATTTATCTCTCTTCTTTCTTTTATCTTTATAATTGCTCTATCTCGTATATTGAGCTTAAACTATTTCACTATAGGTTCTATCCTCTAAAAGTTTTATATATATATATATAGATATATATTTAAATATGTATATATATATAAATAAATTATACACACATATATATATATATATATATATATATATATATGTGTGTGTGTGTGTGTGTGCGTGTGTGTGTTGTCAGCGCTGCGAGTGAAAATGAGGGCGATCACAGTTTGCGAAATTCCTTTTTCCGAAGGAGGATGTGTTCTTACGCGTTTTGCGTGATTAGTATATTTATCATTTCTTCATCGCAAGGGATGAGAAATTGTGTCTACAGGTCATTGAAGCCGACCATCAATTTAACAGTCAACGTCTTGTTTTGTGGGTCGGCACATAGGCGGGGAAGTAAAAGGGCGGACGTCAATCCACCTCGGACAATTTCGATTTCGTTTTGTACAAATCTGTCGAAGGGGACGGAGTGCTTGGTAAAATTGTGGCAATCGGTCGGATGTCTATTAACTCGCACAATCTTACCAGTGTAAATAGTACTTGTACCGATTTCTGATGCATTAACATGTCGCTTGTCTAAGTGAAAAACTAACTACGTCCGTGCTACTAGTTGTGAGGAAAAGTTCAATGTTCAGTAGGGACATTATGGAACTGGTACAGAAAAGACAACAAAAGCTAATTTGAGTAGAGGTAAGAACCAGGCACATACATTAAAGTATAAAACGAAATATATATATATATATATATATATATATATATATATATATGTATTGTATTTATTTTGGTACAGAAAAATTTGTACAACATTCGTACCGTCGGTTTCAAGCACGGAAAGACTTAGCCATCCAGCTCTCTTCAGCTTCTGTTGTCATCTGTTTAGGAAATGTGAAGTCACGTGTCACTCTCGTTTGGACGCGTTATTTGCGTAGAGTGTTGTGCATGTTTGTTTAAATTTAGTGTAAGGAAAGTTTAATAAGGTTTGAAAAAAAGGGGGAGGGTGAAAAGTAACAGTTGAGATTTAAACCGGAGGAGATTTAAAGAGATATATAAAAAAATATTTAAAAAAAAATAATAAAAAAGTGAAAAAAAAAAATTAAATGATAAGAAATAATAAAAAAATATGTCTATATAATTCCCGTGAGTCAATATTATGAGTATCGTATATTTGGCCGTTACTGTTTTGGGGTTTAATGATGTGTATTCTACAGGAATTAGGAAGAGGAAATTTGTTTAAGGATTAAACAGGTTAAAAGGAACAACATTAATTAATTTTGTGTTTACATCCTGGATTAAAGGACTTTAAATCAATCCTGAAGGAATTTGAATAAAGGTATCATCCGGGCGGTTTAAGGGCAGTAACTCTGTAGGGGTTTTAATATATATATATATATATATATATATATATATATATATAAATTTAAGTATGTGTATATGTTTATATATTACTCTGTATAGGTTTCACTCCTTAACTAATAAACCGATCATTGTAAACTTTGAAACACAGCTGCTAGGCGCAAGAGTGGGTAATATGTGCTATATTTAGTTTAATTTAATTCATGCTGGAATTCTTTTTGTGACTATTCAGTGTGAAATATTTTCTCTCTCGCTTACTTATTTCTATTTTTACTTCACCAAGGAAATACGTTATTTGATATGAATATGAAAAATTAGTAAGAACACTGGCGAAGGAAAACGTTTTCTCGTAATTTTATAGAACAGTATGAAATTATGACTGGAAATGTAATGGCGGTGACACCATTACTATGAGTGGTATCCATTGGCGTCTATTAACTCGAGCGTGATTGTAATTTAACGATAACCTGCACCCCCCCCCCACACATATATATATATATATATATATATATTAGATATATTCTATTTGTTTATAAATCTTATAAATTTTATAACTATCGATAATAAAAAACTTCCCGTAAACAGTATAGCATTCTTCGCGTCTTGATATTTTATCATATAAACAGTAAGGTTTCCTTCCCTAACATGTCCCGATGGTGCAGTGTATACACACTGGAAATATCGAAAAACGACCGGGTCTCACTCAGAGCCTGAAGGATTGCATGCCTAGACACACTGAAGAATTGTAATACCGGCATAATGAAGAACTGTGATAAAGCGACACAATTAATTTGTCGATTGTATATTTATATAAATACATATTGTTATGGTTAAAAGAGAGCGTAAATAATAAAATATATATAGTTACATATTTATTTTCAAAATTTCTCGGTATTGAACACAAAACGGAAGTGAATCCGTATGAAACCTTTAAATCCAGGATTTGTCACCGAAATAAATTATTCTCATCAAAAAGCTGATTTTAGAAAGAAAAATCAAGCATAGCATATTTTGTTAAAAATAATATAAATTTCTATTATAAGAAAAAGATGAAATATTTTTGGATAGTAATTATAAAAACATCATGAATCGAAAGTTGATGAATAGTAGACA
Source organism: Sepiola atlantica (assembly GCA_963556195.1). Classification (NCBI taxonomy): domain Eukaryota; kingdom Metazoa; phylum Mollusca; class Cephalopoda; order Sepiida; family Sepiolidae; genus Sepiola; species Sepiola atlantica. The sequence goes on along the minus strand of OY744515.1, from coordinate 175,254,672 downwards.
AGTTATAATTGCATAGGGTTGCACAAAAGTGGTAATAGTTCAACAATTGCATAATTTCTTTTAGGCATTTACAAAACAACAATTTTAATGTAATCAAAAGATCAAGTGGCAGAACATTTGCGTGTTTATCGGTGTATTATATAAATATTAGTCCAAAATATCCGAAATACAAGGATACAAAATGAAAATGAAATAAAAAATATAAAAATGAATAAATATATATATATATATCATTCACACACTGCCGTGTGTAAATAATATGCTTATGGTCAACATTTACTCAATCGTGACAAATTCTTGGGCTTCTCATTAATTCAGTTTTCATCCAAACTTGATGCGTTTTTTTGCACTAGAATGGACTAGTCCCAAACCTTTTTTGAACATCAAGAAATTAAAATTTGGTCCAGTAGAAAAAAAGTTATTCCAAATATATGTGGTCATCAGCGTGTAAGATAATGCCACTAATTGACTTTGAGTAACCATAACTCTTTTAATTTAAAACGAATCTTTATTTATCATACCCAAAATGTAGCAAACAGCACGAGGAATCTAAAAATATAGATGTCTCAAAAAGAGTTTAAGATATGAAAGGGTTGAGCAGCTTAAATTTACAAAAATGCCAATTGAGTAATGCTCCTCATGCCCTTTAACTCGAGAGCTTTTTAAATTATAATATAATTTAGAGATGGAAAAAGAAAAAAATAGAACTCAATGAGCTGATTCTAAATATGTTAGTATTAAAAAGATTGATGCGATAGAAACAGAGCTTTTGGTAGAAAAATAATTTTAAAAAAGTGATAATTGACTGTTGAAGCTAACTGTTTCAGGAAAAAAGGCCCAAAAGGCAAAACTGAAAACTGGAGCCAAACTTTTAGATGAAAGAAAGCCAAGAAAAACAAAAAAACAAATGCCAAATTCGAATATTCTATTTATTAATGAAGAAAATGAAGAAAAATTGGCTATATTGAAGATATTAACTCTTGGTTATGTTGAAGATGTCTGCCATTTGAGCTACCTTGTGATTTAGTGTGAGTAAGTGTACATGTATTCTTTAAATCTCAATTCAAGCTTAAATATTTTAAGAGTCAATTCCACTTGTTCTGCATCTTTTAGGCTTATATTTAAGAATATTAATAAACATGCGTCCAGTTTTCAGTCGAGTATATATATATAATCCTTATTTTGTAGCAGATGCATTTTATATAACTCGCTGCTTACTGATTCTTATTTCGTAATTCCTTACACTAATTAATAACATACTATGTTCTCCCAATCAGGTTCGTATACATCATCATCCTTTTTTATCAATTATATTGTGTCAATAGTTTATCGAAAAACTACTAAGATAGAAATAATTGAAATATTATTGTTTCAATTCATGAAACCACAAAATATTTGCGTTAGGATGGCGTATATATTTGCTTGTATAATTGATGGAAATTAATTAATTAAACTTCATTGGAAGCGGGAAATATCATATAGGAACACGTAAATAAACTGCCAAGTATTGATCTTCAAATAATTAATTTAAACGCTATTGTTTCCGATGATGATGCTAGATATATTAAATAACGTCGACATTAATCAAATAATTTCACAAACATAAGGTTATATATATATAAATATATATATATATATATATATATATATATATATATATATATATATTATTCCGTAGAATACAACATTTATGACATAATTCATATTTTGTAATGTAACTGTGCTAAAAATATCAACAGTCAACAATATTTCTTCATATACACGTGTTTCAGAATATATTTATTATCACTTTTACACCACGGTAAAACTTTACGAATTTATGATGTTCCTTTCCACATATATCTTTTATCATTGTAAATTCAGATAATTCCCAGTCCAATGGATATATGTAGCCCAAACAAATTATAATATATATATATATATATATATATATATATATATATATATATATATATATATATATATATATATACTTTACTATTTTATGTATATACACATATAATATCATAAAGTAATATATTAGTATTTCGTATATTAATGCTCAGTATTTGCTTCAACAGAAATCCGATTGGTTAGATAACTAAGGTAGACACTACTTAGATATAATTTAATCGCAAACATACAGACACCAGTTTAGACTGATTATTCATTTGGGAATAAAACACGAACGTTTATGTTTAGCTTGCTTACTATAAATATATTTTCATACTGTATATATATATATATATATATATATATATATATATATATATATATATATATAGATATATATATATATATATATATATATAGCATGTAGCAGCCAAATGCAAAAATGTGTCGGTTGCAGGAGGTCAACTGCACCCCAAAGACTGGTATTGTCTTGGCCTTCGGGGCTTGATTTACGCCGGTCTATGGATCTGTCCTGTGCAGTTCTAAGAGGTCCACCCTCCCAGGCTTCGCTTCCACTCTTTGGTGAAGAATTTGTATATTGCTTACTGCCTGAGGCGCCCCTACCGAGGAATGCCGACGGAGCTGCCCAGGCAATTTTTAAAACCCACTTTCCCGACCCGACGTTGGGTCACATATTACTTGTGGAGGTAAGATAAAAACTGGCCTTGTGCCTAACTCCTGGAGAGGAGTAAATCAATACACTGCAGCGAGAAATCACCCCGCACAGTAATTGGAATTAAGTGCCTTGTCGTCTACAGTGTTTGACGCTCGAGCTGGACTAGATAGTTGTTTTTATCTATATACATATACGTTTCATCCTTTTGAGAATCTTCAGTTTATATATAGTTATTCTATACCGGTCGCCGGACTCGGACCCAACGTCTTAACTCACATGAGGCGATCAACAACCCGGTAAATCAGCGAAAGATAAAACCTATTTAAAGGTAGACGTCGTCAAAATGTTCGACTATTGAAGGAACACGATAACGGCTGTGTTAATACTACACATTACCGAGCCCAGCCTAGATTTAGGGGCGACAAATAATTATAAATATTTGTTTTTATCTACATACGTATATATATATATATATATATATATATATATATATATATATATATATAATATTTATAAATAAATATTAACTTATATTCATCTTAAAGAGAAAATGCTGCCTAATATACATATTTTAAATATATATATATATATTTATATATATATATATATACATATTTATATATATATATATATATTTAAAATATGAATATTTAGGCAGCATTTTCTCTCTAAGACAAATATGGTTTCATATGACAGAAACTTATCTGGATATTTGTGTGGGTGTCTTTTCCATTAGCCGAATAAGGTTCTTTATTTCGGTGCTGAATTGATCGATGAATCTGGCATAATCGATTGTGTCCCAAATACTTTCGAGCACATCCGGGTCTATCTTCAGGGGAATCAGGAAAATACCATAGTGTATATATTAATATGGACTTTTTGTAGGAATTATATTTTTAATACTGAAATTAAGTTCGCATTTTAAACATTTAAGAACGATATCGCTGGTATTAAAATTGCTTCTGTTAATGGCTGGTATTTTGTTTTAGATGCATAAAGCTTCTAATATATATATACATTTTGTTCATTAGTAGTACGTTCTTCTATTGTGGTGTTTTCTATTAAGAATTTTCGAAATTGGAGGCGGGGCAGGAATGCTAGTTAGTTAGGTGCCGAGCTATGGCACTGGTAGGGGATACATGCATTGTTAACCTCTTCGACACAGTTGTAGTAGTAAGCCAATGTATATGTTTTTTTTGCGTCCGTAGATACAGTCTTATTTACTCCTCTCCAGGAGTTAGGCACAAGGCCAGTTTTATCCTACTCCCACAAGTAAGATGTGACCCAAGGTCGGGTCGGAAAGTGGGTGTTGAAAAGCCAGCGCCCAAGAGGGTAGATACAGTCTTTTAATGGGCATTTGAATTCATATACGAGGTTCGTCATATCCAAAACTCTGGTCGAGGAGAAAGAATAATTGGTAATATATATATATATATATATATATATATATATATATATATATATATATATATATATATATATATAAAATAAAGTGGTGTATTAAAAGCGAACTTTTAGGAAGAGTAAAACCTATTGTGAAGAGTATACAGCTCAATATCCAGGATAGAGCATATATTGTGTGTATTTAGGCAGCATATTTTCATTTAGGCAAACATTATTAAATAACACGGAGTGGTTTTGTTTGATGCGACTTTTTTTTATTTTTTCAATTTTCCGAATTGTCCATCTAATGTTTCGGTAAAATTGATGTAAATATGATCCATGGGTTTCTTGTTCCATTCTTTTTTCTTTTTTGCAAGTACTTTCGATTTGAATTGTCTAAAACTAATACCGCCTGAAGATGATTTGACGATTCAAATCGAAAGTACTTGCAAAAAAGAAAAAAGAATGGAACAAGAAACCCATGGATAATATTTACATCAATTTGACCGAAACATTAGATGGACAATTCGGAAAATTGAAAAAATAAAAAAATGTCGCATCAAACAAAACCATTCCGTGTTATTTAATATATACATATATATATATATATATATATATATATATATATATATATATATATATATATATATATATATATATATATATATATATATATATATATATTTGTAAATCAAATTTCAATCTTAAGTCAGACAGACTGACGGACACAATCGGTTATTCTGAGCGCATCTAAAGCGTATTCCATACCTTAATGATATCAAATGCTTTATCATTTCTATACGTTTGTCTTACCGCGTCTTATAAAAACACTAGTACTGCTTGCGTTTTCTATTTCTACAATGAATCAGTGATGTTGTTATTTGTGTCAAGCATATGTGATACCCGAGCAATTCTGAAAAATCTATGCTAATATAGAATTCAAAAAAAAAAGTTAGAATATTAAACGCGATCAATCCAATTTCTTCGAATGAATATATGAGATCTAAAAAAACTAAAGCCTGAATTGTAGAATTCGACTATAAATGTTTATAATTAAAAGCTCGAACATTAAGCAGATAGCATATCATGTAAAAAGGTGAGAATGCAGTATGGTAGCGAGATGGAATACAACAGTTTTTGTAGCAGGAAGTTAACAATCGTGGCGACGCCGTTTATCGCGTGATGTCATCAACGTTTGTGAGTGGGTTGAAATTGATGAGGCTGTCTTTGTATGTCTTGCATTTTCTTTACCTAAGAAACAGCTGAAATTCTTATATAAACGCACAACGGAGGCTTATACATTTTTTTTGTTTCATAAAATACGAGACTTATATCAAGGAATGTTTATCAAGCTTAAGTATATTCCAGTCACTCTCTTGATACTTGCATGGCAAAATGATGTTTAATTGACTCCACACGTACATCATGGTGGTGAGAATTCTATGTACTCTTAAACAAAATTCAAACTGTTCTTCTTATAGTAGTGAACACGAAAGAATATCAATATTTCTTAAATAATTGTTTTGTTTTGGTTTGGTTTGGTTCGTTAGTTTTGTTTTACGGCATATCAACCCTTTTTGGGTTATTTAATGCCGAATCTGGTCATTATAGTGAAAGATTTTATGCTTCAAGTTCTTTATATCTTCAAATGTTTAATCAGGGTTTTTGGTTTGGTAGTTTTGTTTTACGGCATATCAACCCTTTTTGGGTTATTTAATGCCGAATCTGGTCTTGTTTTCTTCTCTTTTTTGTTTCTTTTCCCTTTTAATATCTGTTTCTATTTAACCCATAGTTGGGACCCTAACAGGTACTACCACTCCGGGTCAGGGTGGACCTGGGAGCAATGGTAATTAAGAGGAGGCTCCACATTCCCCAAAGTCCGTAAGCCGGATCTCACCATCGGATGTAGTTTAAGGTCATATCCAGGACCGGGAGTAGGGTAGGAAAAATAAAAATAAAAAAAGGGGAGGGAGAAAGAGAGAGGGGCTGTTGTTTTTGTTTTTGGTTTTGTAGAACATAATTAAGTTTTACAAACAAAAAAAAAACAAAACAAAAAAAACGTCAATGTAGGTGAATTTCGTCTCAGGGAGCCACAGGGCAGCCTGATCTGGTATCACCAGTGTTTTGTTTTGCATCTTCTTCTTTTATCAAGTATGGTAAAGGGAGGGTATCTAGGTCACCACTTATCACGGCCAAATCCCACTTGAGGATAAGGCTTAATTAGATGAAATGATATATATATATATATATATATATTATATATATATGTTTATATATATATATATATATATATATAGATAGATAGATAGATAGATAGATAGATAGATAGATATTTAAAATATGTATATTTAGGCAGCCTTTTCTCTCTTTAAGACAAATATCGTTGCATATAACAGCCAACTTATGTCTGGATATTTTTTTTGGGGGTCCTTTCCATTAGCTGAATAAGGTTCTTTATTTCGGTGACGAATTGATCGATGAATCTGCCATAATCGTTTGTGTCCCAAAGACTTTCGAGCCCATCCGGGTCTATCTTCAGGGGAATCAGGTAAAGACCATAGTGTCTTTATATTAATATGGACTTTTTTTTGTTTTGCGTCGTCTTCCTTTATCAAGTATGGTAAAGGGAGGATATATTCCCCCCTGCTCTCCGAAACGGAGCCAATCTAGCCAGTAATAAACTGACAATTGTGATAAACCCACTACTACGATCACGAATGCCTACACGAATATTACGTGTTTTGAAGCTAGAGATTCGCGTAGATGCATTCGAAGATGCATCTTTCAATCTGAGCGTGTCACAATAAAACCTAAATATTAGGGACCACCGAAAAAATTATTTCAAAATGTGTGACATGTTGATAATCGAACTGATCGTTTTGGATCATAATAAAAGACGTTTATTCAATGTACGATTTTAGCGAAGAAAATGCCACCGCAAACTGATAAAGACGGACACACTCTTTAATATTAACGCTAAGAGAAGATATTAGTAGGAAACTACCAATGAGTATAAGCAATTACATTAAGGTATCTTACATTTTTACCTAGGCCACACTTATCGCGGCCAAAGTCCACTTGAGGATAATACTTAATTAGATGGAATGATAGTTAGTGGGAAGTTGAAGAACGTCATGAGATGATTGATGATGATTCGTGGAATGGACTAAGTTTTGTTTCTTGTGGGGACTGTATATGACAAGACTCTGTCTGCGTTAGATTTAAAGACGACTATGTTGTAGTCTGTAGAGAAGCAATTTCACGGCAATGTGTTCCATAAACGTAAAGCTCTTAAAAAGCTATGTTCGTGGAAATATCGCCGGACACCAGGAACACGGAGGAGAAAAAATATCTTTCCTCATTTATCTCACATTTCTCACAGAATATTACGTTATATTTTCAAATATATTTTTGTATTCTAAACCTTCTTTATTATTTCTATAATAAAAATGAACGTACGTGTGACCGCTCCGATTCGCGGAATGAATAAGAGAAAGTTGAAGGAAATAAATGAATAAGAAAGTGAAAAAAGGTATTATGCAGAGTAGCGGCTGCTGCTGTTACTTATGTCTCAGCTTGATACCGGTCAACAATTCAGAATTCAATTTTCAAGCCGTCGAATGCTGCTGCTTCTGCTTCGAATACTCCAGAGACTAGCTGGCTACGTCCGCTATCTTCGCGATTTAATTACTATTCACTACTTTAAATCAAGTTTGAAATAGCAATAACATTTTTAAAACGAATTAATATTTGTTTACCTGTTAAAAGTTGAATTAAGATTTTATTTAATTTATAGAATTATTTCATTTCAGTACTTGAAAATTGTAACACTTCTTTAGTAGCGTGTGTTTGAATGAGAGAAGGTGAGATAGAGTGCGTGTAATGAATATAAATTAACTGCGAAGAGATAGCGAGCCGGCGAAGCCAGCTAGTCTTTAATATTTAACAGAAGTTGATCTGTAAATAGGTATTGTATTACTGGCTTGATAGTGCAATGATGTAGTGCAATGATGTTTTAAAGGGTTGATTTAATAATTCAATTTTTACACTTATAAACAACAGCTTTGTTCTGTTTTTTGTTTATTCAGCACAAGAACTACAGCCTGTTTTTAATGTTTATTTTCATTTTTACGGTTAACCATTTCTTATTATTTAAACTTAAATCTTATTGCATAATAACATTTGTAAAAATAAAATAAATAAAAAGATAACTTGTTTTTAGACATTCACTTAACAGTAAAATATTTGCGCTAACGGTACACATTTGTTAATTGTAAAAATACATGTCGTGTATATGTTTTAATTTTGTCTGTAATATCGTATAACACATTAACTCTTATTTTGATGTACTTCCATACACAAAGAATGTGTTCAAAAAAACATAATTTGTTGGTATTTATAATATTCATCGAAAAAAAGTTTCGTATAGATAATATCGATATTCATCGAAAAAAAGTTTCGTATAGATAATATCGATATTCATCGAAAAGGCACGCTGATTCTAGGTTTGGTTTTATTTGTCAGTTGTACAGGAAACAACCCCCATTTTGGATTATACGCAATCACTATTTTCAAAAACGTTTCAGTGTATATGTATTGCATATGCCATCGATAAAGGCCATTGCTGTTGGTCAATTGTCACAGATTCGTGGTTTTGGGTGAACAATACATTTTGTACTGGTAACTGAAAAGAAAAAAAAGTATCGACGACAATTGAACTTATTTTGTATATTTTAGTTGTCTTTATTAATGGATTCATTTTCATAATTTTTTATGGATATCGATCCAAGCCACTTGATGTAAGGAGTTAAACAGAATTAAAGATGTTTAAGGCAAAGACAGGCGATGGTTATTGCTAAAAATAAATAGAGTTGACTTTAAAGATAGCTAGTAATAACTATTCAGGTACCTCGTTATTGCACATCTTCTTATTCCAGTAGCTTATTTAAAAGAACTGTAGGGTTGTGAAACTCTCTTCCTGCTGACAGTTTTCATCCTAACTATAGCCTTGGTCCTTTAAGACCAAACTAAAAAATCCAAAAAGGCTTTTAACTCTCTGTTGTTATCATTAACAATTTTTCGAGCACACCACCTTAGTCTTTTTCCTAAAATCAAACATTTCCAGTTGTAGCAATGGTTACGTAATATCTGACATAAGTCCGCGTTTTGTTTTCAATGTTGTATGCGACATACGTTCAGGTTATGTTGTGTTCGAATAAGTCCGACTTCTCGTCGCCAGTGGTGTCACATTTAAGGCCCGATAATAAATAAGACAACACGGTAGTATATTTACAAGAGTGTGTATTTACAGAAGTACAGAATAGTATGTTACAGAAAGACTGCTCCAAGACTGTTGATATTTACTTCCGTCTCACCGCAGAAAAATAAGCTAGCGCGCCTGAAGAAGGGGTAATCTAGTCTTGTAAAATAGCGTTATGTGACTTACACGCTACATTTATCACAACAAACATATTTTATTAACTTTATATGTAACATATTTATTACAAGTGGATATTTTATCCATAAGTATGGAAATCGTGAGGTTTTAGTTTTGTTTGGTTGTTTTGTTTTACGGCATATCAACTCTTTTCGAGGTATTTTATGCCGAATCCGGTCATTTTAATAAAACTTATTATTCTTTAAGTTCTTCATATCTTCAAAGATTTATTCATGGTGTTTCGTTTGGTTGTTTTATTTTACGGCATACAAACTGTTTTCGGGTTATTTTATGCCGAATCCGGTCATTTTGGTAAACATTTTTATGCTTAAAGTTGTTCATATCTTAAAATAATTATTGATGGTGTTAGGTTTTGTTATTTTGTGTTACGGCATATCAACCTTTTTTGGTTTATTTAATGTGGAATCCGGTCGTTTTAGTAAAAGTAGTCATGCTTCAAGTTGTTCATATCTTCAAATATGTATTCATAGTGTTTTGCTTGGTTGTTTTGTAAATGGGAAATTGTTGTTTTTTTTTTGGCTTTGCAGAACATGATTGAGTTTTCAAAAAGGAAACGGGAAAAATAACATCAACATACATTTCTCAATACTATGAGTGCGTTGATATTTATCCAATAGGATTTGACCTCTGCATAGACTATTTTGTGACTGTGTCTTTAAATCTATTTTATTTGTTTTAAAGAATGTTATATACTTGAAAAAAACAAACAAACAAACACACTTTCATTGTTAACGGAAAGGCGTACGAATATAATGAATAAAATATAAACGATTTGACTGTATGCATTTTCTTTTCCTAAAAAGTCGATACTCGTGATAGACAACTCGCAATGTCAGTGCGCCAATGAAGTACCACCAGTGAACACACTGAAAAGCCTCACAAAGAAATATTTTTCTCTCTAAGTTGTATGTATTTAAACTGACGCTGTTTATAATTCTAAAGTGTGAAGAGATAACATCTTCTACAGGAAATGCGCCACGAGGCATCAGCGGAAGTTATTATTTTCCCAGCGAAACTTCATGTTCAACTATGGCTTAAGAGATTGCAATTTCAAGTCAGGTAATTTGTAGTGACGCTCACCTGACAGGCGAAACATTGGTAAGATCCCTCTAGCTTCGTGACTGGAATATAGAAAACGCAGAAATACTGGCTAATCTGGTCATCCACAAGATGGACATAGTCCACACGTCTTACTTCAACCTTCCGCAAATTCGGAAGCGTTTACTCTATATGATTTATTTTGCGAGCATCTGTTTTATTTAAGATCGCATCTCTATTAGTGACTATGCATATCAGTCGCTTTATAACCTCGTATTTTCTTTGCCTTTTTACTCGACGATATTGGTTAAACTGATGCTTCTTTTTTTAAAATTACGAATAGACACGACTAAATTTAGAAAACATAGTCATTTTGTTTTAGTTTTTGTGAGTAATCTTTCTTCCCCCCCCAATCATATGTTTAAACTATCGTAAACATTTTTTATAATATAAAAACAAAAATAAATTACGCGATTAAAATGATCTATTCGATTTATTCTGGTGGAGTAACACATTTGTTTACATTCAACGGTTTTGACAACATTTCATGGCAGATCGGCCCTATCTATCAACTTCGTTGCTTTAATGAATGTCATTTTTTAGGAAGATACATATTACTATTACAAAGAATTGACAATAATTTAATATTTTCATTGTATTTTTAAACATTATGTTATGTCATGGTATTGTTTATATCACTTTTAATCAGTATTTTAGAATTATCGTATTCACTAAGGCTTATAATACATATTTTGTTTCATGTCATGAACATTTTTCATAATTTAACAGATTTAGTTCAGTATATATATATATATATATATATATATATATATATATATATATATATATATATATATATATAAAGTGGTGTACTAAAAGCGAACTTTTAGGAAAAGTAAAACCTATTGTGAAGAGTATACAGCACAAATACATACAACCTCTCTCACAACCTTTCGGGCCTTTTAACGACCTACCTATCTACATCTCATTCTCTCCGCTGGACTCTTCGACACCGGACTTTTTAGCAATCGGACATTTGCTTGCATTCGGGCAGAATTTTGCCCTGTGTTTCTTCCCCTACAACTTTTATTTTATTTTTTCAAATTTTAAATCTTGGCCTTTGCCAACTTATCTATCCCAGCAACTTCCTCTGATGATAAGATTTTGATCTTTGAAAAGCCTGGCTTAAGGAAAATTTAACTTGAATAAATTGCCTTTTTTGCGGAATATACCTTGCTCTGAGCAATTGAATTGAATTATGATTTGGCTTTTGCTTCTCTAATTCCTTTCCATTCTTCTTCATTATATATATATATATATATATATATATATATATATATATATATATATATATATATATATTTAAAAGAAATAATGAAATGATGAAAAAATAAAGTAAAGTTAGATACTTTACAACTTTATTAAATCATCAGGTGTTGCAGCAAGGAATGTAATAGAGTGACCTTAAATCCATTTTCAAAGAATTACTTTTCTCCCAAAAAGAATAAAGGCAATAAATTGCTTATTATTGGTAAGTATTAATTTGAAAATTTGCCACTTAATTTTAAGATATGCTAAACGCAAAAATAGTTCAAAAAGTGTTAAAAATGGGCAGAGAGTAATTGTAAAGTATCTAACTTTATTTTACCTTTTTTCATCATTTTAATATTTTCTATAATAATGCTCTGTCATTAATATCGAGCATCTCTTTATTACGATAAGACTTAATATAACATATTTATCTCTATATTATATCACGTTAACACACCGGTTCCCGTTAGCTCACCGAAGGTAAGCAACGTTGTGGTTGACCAGTACTAAATGTGTGACTATTTGGGAACATAAGGTGCTGTATGTGAACTGAAGAGGATATAGGCACTACCAGGTTCTATCATGCCCACCGAAAATTTAGGATAGATAGAGCATCTGCCTGACCTCCGGATGGCTTCTCCGGACGTTATGAGAAAACAACAACAACAATATTTATAAATATTATACTAAGCTCCTTTAAGAAATTAAAGTTGAGCACTCTCGGAGATGTTAAAAATAGACTGTCAAAAAGCTCTAATGCAAAGTTCCGAATACGTTCGTCGAACACTCTCGACTAGTCTTCTATCTGTGTCCGCTTCTAGGTACATATAGATATTAATTTCTCTTTATTACGTGACAGTTTCCGTTCGCCGAGTGGATATGGCGACTGCTTGCAGATTCTAGGATGACTCTGTGAACCGGGTTCGCGCCTCTCGACCGTCTGAAATTGTTACTTTCCTGCACTGATGAGAGCAATAAGCTTGAAACACTAGCGTCTGTAGGTTTTAATGTTTATTCATGAATATATATATATATATATATATATATATATTTTGTACAGAAAAATTAGTACAACATTTGTACCGTCGGTTTCAAGCACAGAAGGACTTAGCCATCTGGCTCTCTTCGACTTATGTTGTCATCTGTTTCGGAAATGTGAAGCCACGTGCCACTCTCGTTTGGACGCGTTATTTGCTTAGAGTGTTATGTATAATTGTTTAAATTTAGTGTAAGTAGGCTTAATAAAGTATGAAAAAAGGCGGCTGGGTGAAAAGTAACAGTTAGGGGTTAAAATATATGTGTTTTGTCTAAAATGCCTTTATATATATTAATATATATATATATATATATATATATATATATAAATATATATATATATATGTATATATATATATTAATATATATATATATATATATATATATATATACATATGCATTTTAGACAAAACACATATATTTCTAAATGTATTTGTACTTAATTTAAATACACGACTGTTTACAAAGAGAGCAGAATTTTATCTCGTGAATAAACGAAAATGGTTGATATTTAAATGGATTGCTTTGAATTAGACTGAATAATTATAGCCGGGTTCCTAGAAACAATGTTATGTTTCCTTGTCTGTTTTCATTAACTAAGACAAATTGAAATGTCAAACAGCCGAAGCGCTGTAATCTCAAACAGACATCAACAACTCCATTAGATGCAGCAGCTCCACGCTTTTCAACCTCACTATTTTGGACAAAATCCTGTGTTCCCATAACAACCCATCTGCGAATCCCCAAAACAAATAGATTCAGACATAAGTGTCTTCCCTACACGTTGATCTACTTAGTAAGTGCATTGTTACTCATCTTCTTACAGTCCATGCTCGTTTGATAAATACCTTTAGATAGAGTTACGAAGTTCGCATAACTTAGACAGTATGAGTTACAATCCGTGCATATATACAAGTCTTAAGAGATGCCTCATGTGTTATTGATTATTGTTATACAAATCTTAAATCATATTCAGCCCTTTCTGTGTGCGATATCTGCTGTCATGCTTCAGATCGGTTCTGATTGCTAAAAGTAAATGTTCACGTTAAATATATGTATAGTATGGAAATATATCTATGGCACGTAAGCTACACCAAAGCGTCTATGTTTCATACCAGCAAGTAATAATCAAGCTAAATGCATTTAATGAAACGTGGACACCTCTGTGTAGCTTACTTGCTATAGATATATAATCATATGACTACTAAACGCCAATTACGTACTGAAGTAAATACTAAAAATATATATACACAATATATTGTATCATGTTATAATATTATATGTGTAAATACATGAAATATATATATATATATATATATATATATATATATATATATATATATATATTATCGCACTTTTAATTAAGGTGTCTGCAATATAGATATGTGTGCCATAATCCTAAAATCAAACAAAATGTATATAAATATAAACAAGACAGTATAAAAACCGTTAACCATAGAAGACGAATTCAAACAAATACATATTTGACAAACATTTAGTCTTTTTTATGAAGAGAAGCTTTATCAATGTAGCTAGAAATTATATTTCTGATGATGTTAGTACATAAGATGAATTTGAGAAAGGAAGAAGAGAGAGATGTGGTAGACCAAAGAGGTCGATGAGGTGAAAAAGGTAAAATAGGATGTGGGGAGGCAATAGTTGGAGGAAGCAATTATGTGACCGATTCAACATTTTTAGATAGGAATCATATATATATATATATATATATATATATATATATATATATATATATATATGAGACTAAAAGTATACTTTTAGAAAATATAATCTATAGTGAAATAGTTTTAGCTCAGTATACGAGATAGAGCAATTATAAAGATAAATAAAGGAAGAGAGATAAAGCTGCGGATGAAAAATCTATTTCATCTTCGATTGTTCAATGCAAAGTGTGTCGATAAAAACATATTCATTTTTCCTTCCTTGAGCCAGGCTTTTCAAAGATTGAAATCTTATCATCAGAGGAATTACATAGATGGATAAGTTGGCAGGGGAATAGCCAAAATAAAAATTTGAAACATTTAAGAAACAATATAAAGTAATGGAAAGTAAGAGTGTGCGTATAAAAAGGTTATCAACATATAGAGTATGTCATTGCAAGAAAACACAATTCAATATTTTAAAATTATATTATTTGCCTGTGAACAGGTCATAATACTGGAACACCATTGGATTATTAAAAATGCAGGGAAAGGTCGGTACCCCTAAACGCTTCAGAACAACCAAAACTATCCTTTAATAGCAAAATCTATCTGAAAAGAGAACATGAAATTATAGGTTCCGAAAATGCCTACTTCTGAGCAGCCCATATCCCATTAAGTGATGGAAACACTTTCGAAATGTGTACAAATGTGTTTATCACATCAACACATCACGCAATAAGTCTTAGGCCTAATTAATAAAACAACAATCTTTAGAAAATTTAAACTTTATTCATAAACATAGTATCCTTATAATGTGAAATAATGATTCCAACGTTTCTCTACCAATTCGATGTTTTCTTTGTAGAACAATTTGTTTTTGACATGAAAATAGATCTTAGTGTCAAATATCACTTTTTCATTAGGGACAAATATCTTTTTCCGGAGCATACTTTAGAATCTGCAAATTGCCAGTAGTAGCTGAGAGCCCTGATCTGGAGAATAGGGTAAGTGAGGAAGCAATTCGAAATAGAATTCATGTAGTCTTGCTATCATTGCAATGGACATATGACGCTGTGCATTGTCTTGGTAAAAGAACAATTTTTGGTCTTCTGTATTTGTGTCAATTTTTTCAAAGTTCTTCCTTTAAACGTTTTGTAATATTCGTTATTGATGATCCTCCTTTTATGAAAGTAGTTTATGAACAAAATACCTTGAACCTTCGAATTACGGAGGCCCAACCCTTACCTGTTGATGTTTGCATCTTTGGTCGCTTTGGACGGCTTTCCCCTGCTGCTGTCTACTTAGCTAACATTTGTTTTCATCGCAGGGTTGTGTGGTAGATCTAGGTTTCATCTGGTGTTACATATTGACTCAAATACCATTTTTTCCTTGCGTTGAAATACTTGCAAACAACGCTCTGAATCGTCGACGCGTTGTTGTTTTTGAACAACTGTGAGCAAACGTCGTACCCTCTTTGAACACAATTTTCTCATTTACAAATGTTTATGTAAAATAGCGAAGTTACCTCCTCCTGATGTATTCAACTCCTCTGCTGTCTAATGAAACTTCAATTTACAATCAGCCAAAACAAGTCCGTGGACTTTTTAATGTTTTCCGTGACAGTTGTCGAATTTGAGCAACCTGAGCCTTCAACATTATTTATATCTGTACGACCGCGTTGTTTCTGACGTAGTAAAGTTCGAATTACACTTACCAAGCCATTGCTTCGCGTACACTGTAATTCCCCCACTAAAAAGCAATGCTTGAGCAATACACAACATTCACATTTTTTCATTGCTTTAGAAAATTTGCAACATTATCTTTACTTACTGTAATTGGCTAACTAATACTTCGATTGAGCTCAGATTTCGACAGGTGTCATACGAAAGTTTGTACTTTATACAAAGCATATGGATTTATTTTATTAGTGGCGCCATTGATATATCAGATCAAAGACTTATTGAGTGATGTGTTAGAACTAGAAGTTTTGCGAAATTTTTAGGCTTCCCAGGTATCACTTAATAAGCAAAACGTTAAAATAAATATGTGGTCACATATGTCACGAATACCTTAAAATAAAAATACTGTTTCAGATGTGAGTAATAATTGTTCCCATTGCTAAATATCACAACGATACATAATGACATTACTGATGAATTCCATGTCGTTAAAGATGCATTATTTTATTTGAAAAGTAAAATGTTTGCTAATTTTGCGAACGATATTTTTTAAAATCCCAATAATTAACTGCAATGCTTATTGTTGTGCCCCATGTAAAAGGGGCCGGAAGAAAGACACGAACTCGGAGTTTAGAGTAAACAAATATATTGAAAACAGTATTCTACAACAGAGAACAAGAGTGGTTATACGTAAGCCCTGACTGCAAGTATAGACCGGTGTGGTTCCAAGTATTTAATTCCTTCCCACCACAGGAATATGTGACACAAAGCCGGAAGTTAAGGGGAGAGTCAAGCCCGTGCCCCTAAAGAAGGAGCACTCTGGCCTATACAAATACTCTGGACAGCCCCGTCGGCATTCCCCGGGCAGGGCGCCTCAGGCAATATACAATAAACTTACTCAACCCCTAAGAGGTTAAGCAAGGCCTGGAAGGGTGGAGCTCCTAAGACTACCCAGGACTAACACTTCAGCCCGACAGATAAAAGGCCACTGAAATGGCCCAGTTCCTTCCGGACTTATTGTCGAGAACGAATCCTCGACTGCTATTTACCAGTCCGAAGTGTCTAAGCAACTAACGTTACAGAAATACAGCCCAAGCTGGTGTGGTTCCAACACTGAGGAGCAGGTGCTTTCAGTATTTATGGTGAGTGGAAGAGTTCAAGTAGTCCGTTATAGGTAAGGTACCATAACACTACTCTCCCAAGCCTTACATCCTCAGGAGTAATAGTATCGTTTTGCTTTTTGGATTTACGCTATTCTGAGGCTGTTTGCGGTAGCTGTATGTCGAAAGTGTCATATCTACTAACCACCACTTCTTCATGTGGAGTGCTGTCGATGTCTTCCGACAGTCGTTCCCTAATTTGGTTTAGGTGTCTCTTATGAGAGAACTCAATGCCTTTATAAATTTCAGATTTGATATCCTCCAACTTTTTAATTCTCGACTGCTTATTTCAGAGCACATTTTTAAACTTAGAAAATATGTCTTCTTTGCTTTGACATTTAACTTCCAGACAAGTCATTTTATCTTCTATAGAATTTGGCTTTCTAAGACATCTTTGAGCTGCAACTTTACTGATTATAGCTCTGGAACCATTTCTTTTAGTTAAGTGTTAGCTACATGCAGCGTGCAATCTGTGTCCTCATGTGCTTTAATTTCTGCCGATAATTTATTTTGCTTCCATTTATACGATTTGTAATGGTCAAAACAAATTCCTTCTTTAGTTTTTTGTGATTCGGTCGTCCGATTTTTTATTTTCTTGTAAAAAATGTTGGTTGGTAATCCCAATAAGTTGAACTGCTGCAAATAAATTGTTGGTATTTTTTAATACGAACATGTTCACTTTTTTGGTAGTTCTGTTTGAAGTAATATCGGCTATAATTTTACAACTGAATTTAATTTAACACCAGTCACCGTTCTGGCTATTTGGTTGGTTCTTAGCATGGTCGGTTTACCCAACCTTCTTCATGTATGCATGTTGATAATCGAGACGTCTTAACCAGAATCCAATTGTAATTTTAAATTTTTATTCATGATCTTTACTTGTAGATATTTTCTTATAGTTCTGCCGTCATGCCCATTCGTTTGTGTGGATTAAATTCGAGTTTTATTTACTTTATTCGTTGTGCAATGTGAACTTTTGTGTCCGACTGTAAAACAAGTAAGAGAGGTTTTGAAACGGTATGGGCAATCTGTTACCCAATAGAAAGTACTCACAATGGAAACCGGCTGCAATTCAGGTTTTTGGGTTGGCTTGATTTTGTAAAAGCGTGAAAATAAATCCTCATTTTCTTTTTAATTGTTCTCTTCAATGTTTTTCGAATCTTGTTTAACACTGATACATTTTGAAAGTCTTCAGCTAATTTCTGTAATCTTAAATATGATTCTCTTTCTAACTTGTTCCGAACCCTACGTCTGATTACTGAGTCTTTTCCTGATACGTATCCTTGCAGGAAAATTAAACACTTTAAGTTATCCGAGCTTAGTTCAGCTGATTTCAAATATTCACAGTGTTTATTAACGATTGACGCAAACATTACATAATATTCGCAATCTTTTATGACTAAATGTAAGCACTTCCACCGTTTATAGAACAGAGAAGTCTTAGTGTTGAATAATTCTGTTTAAGGATCAACAGTTTCAGAAAAGTCTAGTCGTTCATATTTTGGGGCAAAATAAAGTCCACGAATTTAGTATGTTCAGTGGTCCCTAATTTTTGGAAGAGTAAGCAAACCTTTTTTAGAATCTGTCCAATTTGCGCAATCAATTTTTTTAGTTCCTCATATCTTTTTAAATATGAAGCAAATGTTTTATCCTCGTCTATGGAATAAGTGAAATTGTCAATTGCACTCTAAACGGCATTCTGCGAAAAAGCATTATAGTTTTCGTTACTTTGTCCCCTGTTCGACATTGCTTGTAGGAATCCTTCATTTAAAAAAATTTTGTTTCAGAAGTCCTTCCTCTGTTTTTTGTAGTTTTTCTTCGTTTTTTTTGTTTTGTCTCAGAAGTCGTTCTTCGGTTTTTTTAGCCTTTTATCAGCTTTTGTTTGTTCTAGTAGTTTTTCGTCGGCTTCTTCTTTGTTCGTGTAGAAACTTTCAACTATTTCGTAAGTTTCTTGTTGCTGTTTAGTTGGAATTTGACGAGTTCTGCTATTTTATCTTAAAAATCTTCCATGTTAAATTGTGTCTTCATAGAATACGACATTTTAGAAGTTCTTTCTTTTATATTACGCTGCTAAACGTAGTCTTTGTTGTAAAAAGTGAAACAGAGTATTTCTCTTTTGGAGAGCAAACAAATATTATGTATCCCTTCTTGTGACAAATACACACAGTGCTGGGATAGCAATAAGTAATTATGGGCTTTTCTTAATTGAGATAAAATAAGCTGGTCTTTTAGGAGTTTTATTTTCTTTTTAGTCCGCCGGTAAAGCCAGTTTTTAGAACTAGGATGTTGTCGGGTAAATTTGCCGTTGATTTCACAACGTTTATACTTTTTTAAGGTTCTAAAATAACATTCATATACTTAGACGCCAGTTGTGGCGTCCATTTTAAGTTTCTCAAGAATCTCTTAGTGTAACCTCGTCGCCAATTTATGTGGGGTCCGTTATAAGGTTCCCACAAATCCTCTAAGGTTGTGGAGGTGTAGGTTCGAAATCCCACATTGCCAGTTGTTGTGGGGTCCTTTCTAATATTTTCAAGAAAACTCTTTCTGTACCTCGTCGCCAGTTGTGGCCTTGTAAAGAAACCGGAAGGAAGACACAAACTCGGAGTTTAAAAAACCCCAGTATATTGAAAAAAAGTATAATAAAACAGAGTACAAGAGTGGTTGTTGACTGCCAGTATAGACTGGTGTCGCTCTAACACCGAGGAGAAGGTGCCCTAGTATTTATGGTTAGTGGAAGAGTTCAAGTAGTCCGTTATAGGTAAGGTACCATAGCACTTATATAAGAGAAATAATGAATAATCTTTCACAATTGTCTTTCCTTGATCATTGTCTAAGCAAGAGATTCTCTGATTGGATAATGTGCATTATTGTCGACCAATTAGGCGTCAGTTTACCGTTTAATTTAAAGCATAACGAACAATTCTCAACTGGTATATTCTCACCGCCGTTGAACCTACAAGACGTGCCGGGCATTGCTAATGATCCATGCCAATGACAACGTAAAACTGCTATAATAGTGTACAATGTCCAACACAATTAACACTTAACATTGAAGCATGGACAGAAAAGTGACAGATAAGTTACGCAAAATTATTGAGAAACAAAAGCATCTTTTGTTTCCTTCATTGTTAATACATTATTTTAAATATATCTCTCATTTCCGTGTTTCCCTATTGTTTGTTTTGTCAAGAAAACTCCATATATTGCAGAAGCTGCAGACACTGATCCTATGTTTTAAATGCATAATAGTTGTACTGCTTAGTACCATTTCTAAAGTTTTCTGAATATCTGAAACATCGTATATGTTTGTCGGCCTTCATCAAAGCATTGATAATTGTAATAAAAAACACGTGTTACTTGGAAGCCAAGCTTTATTCCACTAAAAAGAGGAATACAAAATGGTGGCAGATATGGCCAGTTTTATACACGTCAGCTAACGACTTCCGGCTCCGAGAGAACGTATGGAAGCCCATACGGATGTAATATAACATCCTACTTTGCTAGAAAGAAAAAAGTGTCTTCAATAATTTAAGTTTTACCTTTTTTTTTCAAGTATTACTAAAAACGTAAAACAAGAAATGAACTTGGTCGAAGTCTTTTTTTTCTTAATAAATTCATGCACGAATTAAGTATTACTAAAAAAAGTAAAACAAAATGTGAACTTGTTCGAAGTCTTTTTTAAATAAATTCATGCACGAATTAAGTATCACTAAAAAAAGTAAAACAAGAAATGAACTTTTTTCTTTTTCTTGCTACTCCAGCCAATCTCCATATCGATTGGGAGGTTTTGGTACCCGACTGGATCGCCTTATTTCAGGCTGGGCCAATGTATCATCATAGGCCCCGTTATGACATGTCTTTGGTACCTGACTGGATCGCCTTAGTTCAGGCTGGGCCAACGTGTCATAGGCTCCATTATGGCATTGTATATTATCCTATACAAAGTGGTTCCCTCTCTCTTGTTCCTCAATAGGATAGGAGACCTTACAATTGTCTGGGATTCGGGACAAGGTGCTAAGTCACGAACAGACACAGTAGAGTTTCGTCCATCTGGGTACCTAATGTGTGCATAGGTCGGGTTACTGTTAAGGAGCTCAACTTGGTTCACATAGGGTTCGTTTTTGTTCCTTACAAACCTTCTTAGCTGTACGGGTCCAGGAGTCATTAGCCAAGAGGAAAGCGAGTTTCCATGGGAGGAACGGCGTGGAATGTGAAGAAACGTTCATGTGGTATGGCACTAGTTGCCGTACACAACAACGATATCTGTGAGTGGAGCACCTCGGAAAGTACAAGTTCCCAATGCTTTTCAGACAGGTTACGCGATCTAAGAGCTAAACGAATCGCCTTCCATATAATGCCATTAATTCTCTCTACTTGTCCGTTTCCGGTTGGATGATAAGAAGTGGTATTACTAGTGGCAACTCCTTTCTGGGAGAGATAAGATTTCAGCTCCTTGGACATGAAAGATGTGCCTCGATCCGAATGTATATAACTTGGCATTCCACATAGGCTAAATAGCAAATCTAAACATTTGATCACTGTTGCTGCATGCATATTGGGACATGGAAAAGCAAAAGGGAAACGAGAGTATTCATCAACTATAATTAATAAATAACAATTAGTCGATACACTAGGCAGAGGACCTTTGAAATCAACACTAAGTCGTTCCATATGTTTTGTAGCCTTTATAAGAGTTCCTTTTAATAAGCGATAGAATTGAGGTTTTAGCTCTGCGCAAATCCTACAAGAAGCACACATCTTCTTTACCTCTTCTGTAGAAAAGGGGAGATTCCTTGCTCTTACAAAATGAAACAGTCGAGTAATCCCCGGATGACACAGTCCATTGTGGAGATCAGCGAGTGTAGATGTATTAAAGGTTGAACAACTGTATGCCCGGGAAAATGTGTCAGGGACCACATTATCTTTACCAGGACGATACTTGATAGTGTAGCTGAATGCG
The DNA here is from genome assembly GCA_963556195.1 of Sepiola atlantica. Taxonomy (NCBI): domain Eukaryota; kingdom Metazoa; phylum Mollusca; class Cephalopoda; order Sepiida; family Sepiolidae; genus Sepiola; species Sepiola atlantica. The sequence continues at coordinate 175,232,439 of OY744515.1, read as the reverse complement.
GCAAGTTCCAGTCTCCATTCCTGGATTTTTGCATTCTTAATTTTCGTACGTCTTTTACTATCAAACATAAAGGCTACTGACCGCTGATCGGTAATCAAAGTAAAGTGGCTTCGTGCCAGATAATGGCTCCATTTACGCACTGCCGCAATAATTGCAGTCGCTTCTTTTTCTACGATGTGGTATTTTATTTCACTGCCCTGTAGTGTTCTAGACATAAACGCCACCGGTCGTCCTCCTTGATTAAGAACGGCGGAAATCGCAACATCGGACGCATCACACTCTACCTCAAAGGGCAAGTTTTCATCCACCGTCGGCAGAGTAGCCTTTTCTAATTCTATTTTCAGCAAGTTGAATGATTTTAAGGCCTTCTCTTCCAATGGGAATTTTCTGGCGTTTCTTAGCGGTTCAATTTTGTTAGAAAATTCATGTATCCATTTTGCATAGTACGCAAACATTCCAATTACCCTGTTAAGTGATTTTAAGTTCTCGAGTGGATGAAGCTCCTTTAATGAGCGAAGTCGCTCTGTATCAGGTTTGATGACACCATTCCCAACACAGTATCCCAGCACGTTAATAGAAGGCACGGACTTTACAGTCTTTGATTGGTTAAGAGTAAGGTTTCTCCGACCGACAGTTTCTAGGAACTGCTTTACATTTTCATCATGTTCCTCCTGAGTATGTCCTACAATTGTTACATTGTCAAGGTACGGGAAAGTACCACGCAGGTTCCCCTCTTTTACTACACTGTCCATAGCCCGTTGGAAGGCAGCGACCCCATTTGTAACTCCAAACGGAATTCTACAAAACTGATACAAGCAACCATTTGCCTCAAACGCGGTATACTTTTTATCAGCCTCATTCAGCGGCACTTGGTGGTAGGCACTTTTAAGATCAAAAGTGGAGAATACCTTGTATTTTGCAAGATCATTCACCATGTCGTCTATCCTTGGCAATGGGTAGGCATCTAATTCTGTGTATTGGTTAATTGTTTGTGAATAATCCACACACATCCGCTTTTTATGTCGGTGGGTGGGGTCCTTCGCTACCACTACTTGGGCTCGCCATGGTGATATGCTGGTATCGATTATGCCCTCAGAGAGTAGATGATTAACTTCCTCTGCAATTAATATCTGATCGTCCTTGCTAAAACGTCTGGATTTGGCAGCTATTGGTTTGCAGTTTGAAGATACATTTTTAAAAAGTGACGGCTCTTCTATTTTTGCTGCGGCCAATGCACAGAGGGGGAAGCTCTATCCATAGTTAACTCGGGACGGGGTCCGCCGTATTTGAAAGTTACACTTTGATGTTGAAGCAAGAAATCCTGGCCAAGTATTAAGTCTGAACACAGATTTTTCAGAATACCAAGCCGTGTAGCAACGTACGACGTGTTATTAAGATCGAGAGCTGGATTAACAACAACATAGCCCTTGGCACGAGTATTCAAGGTTTTCTGAGCCATAGAAATGTCTTTATTGGACGGATAAACTTTTAGTTTTAGTTCCTGCACAATTCTTTCGTTAAGATAGCTGTCAGTACTGCAAGAATCCAGGAGAGCACTTAATCTTGTGCCGTTAATAGTCGCATGCGTTGCAGCTGGTGCGAGTCCTTGTGGTATGTTTTAAAATGTGGTCAGTAAGTGAGAACCGACCAATGTTGCCACTGAACTTGAAGACTTAGATTTGCACACACGGGCATAATGTCCTTTCTTGGAGCATTTATTGCAAGTAGCCTCGCGGGCGGGACAGCTATCCCTTGAATGATAGGAGAAACCACAAAAGAAACATTTACGATTCTTATATGTTGCAGCTGTAGCCGATTCACTGGGAGGAACTCGAGGACTAGAAAAACTACATTCACATACTTGTAGTGATCCTGGGTCCACGACCGTAGCCAGGTAGGTATCCGGATTTGCATACGCATCACTATTACTCTGGGCTATATCAAACGCAGAGGCTTGGCTATATGCCGTCAGAAGGTTCAGTGTTTTATTTTCCAGAAGCCGCTGTCGTATTGAAGGCGAGGATATTCCAGAAATTAATGCGTCATGCATTGCCTCGTCGCCACACTCTTCTGCACTGTGGTAGCGGAAGTTGCAATTCCTTTTTAGTTTCTCCAACTCTCGGAAAAATTCGTCCATCGTTTCTCCCGGCTTCTGCCGTCTGGTTGCTAGTATATGTCTTGCAAAGACTTCATTCGGTGTTTTAATAAACAAGCTGTCCAGCTTTGCTATAGCAGCATCAAAGTTCGTACATGTCTCTATAAATTCATAAACATTAGAGCTCACACAGCTTAACAGGACTCTGTATTTGTTTAGTATCCTATCTTCATAATTTTCAAGGTAATTACTTAATATTGCACGCCAGTGTCAATATTCCTTGGCAGCTGTCGGTAAACTGGGATCGATGTCTAGGCATTTTGGTTTCAATGTCACATCCATTTCAGTATCGTGGTAGAATTGAAAAAAATCTTTTTTTTTAGTTGAATAAATTGTAATAAAAAAAACACGTGTTACTTGGAAGCCAAGCTTTATTCAACTAAAAATAGGAATACAAAATGGTAGCAGATATGGCCAGTTTTATACACGTCAGCTAACGACTTCCGGCTCCGGGAGCACGTATGGAAGCCCATACGAATGTAATATAACAGTAATTATTTGTGCATCATCATCTCTCTTTTCGGCGTTAACAAGACTAGCATTTAAGCGAATAATCTGATACAACCCTAACTCGATACGTAATGCGATAACATGTCTATCATTATCCAGTTTTAGCATTTGGCTCAAATTGTTGCAAACTAGTAGAGATTTTAAGATCTTGTAACAATTCAAATTGGATGCCTCAGATTATTTTGTTATGAAAACTTTACATGCTCAGTTTCATCTTACTATTTGCAATATAATCTGGAAACTTATTGAACAAAACTAGTGTTCGCTTATGTCTTTCTATAGTTGATTATTTTCTTTAGAATGCTCTTTTCTGAGATAATAACAACCGTCTTTGCACGCAAACTTCTACTTTATATTCTTCATAGGAATCTTTAAAGCTATCCGGGAAAGTATCCTTTATGATAAGGGCGAGTACTATGAAATAAACCGTTCTTTTCATTATAAATGACGTTTCCAGGCTGTTTGTGACGGTAAATAAGCGTTTTAATACATTCTAAATTGGCCTTTACAAAGCGACAGTATCTGGAGTATCTACTATCAAGTGCACATCACATGCACATCACACAAATTTAGTTTATCACTGATAATAGAAGGATATTACTTAGCCATGCTTTAATAGCGGTAATACTAAGTAGATTTGTCTTTGAACTTTCGATGGAAAACCTGTTACAACTGGCTAAGTCACTTTTCGACTAAGTTCGACCAACCTCAAGTCGCTTTTGTCTAGTCTATTGATGCCAAAACGACCGATCGCAACATATCTCATACTTATCATAAGCAGGAGGGGACGTCTGTGAAAAGGATTGTTACACGTCGACCTAGTGTCAGAGGGACCCTCAACACCATAATGCGACAAGTCACGCTAGTAAGACATTCCATGCTATCGGGAAAATCAACACCACCCTATCGTCGTTAGGGTGAAACTGGATAAAACTTCTATTATCTGATCCTCGCCCGCTAGACTTGTTTCTCACAAAGCTGAATTTCATTTGTAACGATTGGCGTCTGACATGTTAACTATATTTATAGTTATTACGGATCACGTTTCGGGGATACGAGTGTTGAAGAGGAGTTACGGCATATATTGTTTTTTTTAGCGTGCAAGACAGCTGCTCCAATAATATGTGCTTATTATAACCTACCCAATGTTAAGCATTCTATATGAGAACACACACGTGTGAACAGATTCTTTTTGAGCAACGATTATTTACTGTTAATAAAAAGCGACTTCAGTGTTTATTCCATCAGAAAAGATAATTTACAACACACGGATATATATATATATATATATATATATATATATATATATATATATATATATATAAATATATATACATATGTGTGATGGAATTTTATTCCGAAATTAATAAGATTAAAATAAAAAATAAAAAATTAATCTTGCATTTTTGATGGCTTATATTTTCAATTTTATTAACAAACCCAGCAATGCTTTGAATGAAAGACCCACCCATATTATTTTTACCAACACGAGCGAGTCAGCGCTCTTCTTCGTTCGACACCAGAATTTGAATTCATAACTGCCAACAACACCAGCGCGGAGATATCACACCAAGGACGTTTATCAATTAACAAAGAAATAAGTTTGTTAATTCTTGTTTTTTGATGAAAAAATTACTCTGATGATGAAAATTATTCCGAAATTAATAAGATTAAAATAAAAAATTAAAATAATAAATTAATCTTGCATTGTTGATGGCTTATATTTTCAATTTTAGTAACAAACCTAGCAATGCTTTGAATGAAAGACCCGCCCATATGCGTCAATAGTTATATAAATGTACATGAAATGTGGTTTAAAATAACCGGATTGATAGCAACAACAAATCATTTTGATTCCAACCAACAAAATAGGGGCTTTTCTCATTCTAATGATACCCCTCAGGTCTAATGTACGTTTTCATACCTCTCTGTCAGCGTAATACGCACCGCTGATAGACTTCGATATCTCCCAGCTCCATCGTTAAGGCTTTTAAGTGTATTCTACTTTACAAAAAGGGGACGAGTCGCATCACACCCAATTCCCTTAATCAACAGGCGCGAAGGCTATGTCAGATCGAAAAATCAAAGACATCTTCAGGATGTGAAATGTCGACCTAGTGTCAGAAGGATAGGTAACACAAAATGCGATTAGTCAGGTTAGCAAGACATTCGATGTTCTCAATAATATCATCACACTCCTCTATTCGTTCGATTTCGCTTCCATCAGAAATAGAAAAAGTCACACATAGAATATTCTGGTGAATAAAAGTTTTTTTTTTCCAGAAAGGTGTTTAGATCTTCGGTCTGATTTTGTGAGCAAGTGTATTGTCGTGGTGAAGAAGGCGAGCTGAACAGAAATTTTTGTAGAAAAGGTAGATTACTATTATTAATTCCCAAAATATAATGCTATCTCTTTTCCGCCGATAGCTCACGCAGCACACACAATCCTGCGATTGTTCACATATACGTGTATAATAGTTGAGAAAAGCAATGGAATGTGTTTAACATCTGCAGGCATATACATTTCTTTTTTGAGCTGTACAATTCTACATTTCATGTCTAATATTCTTTTATTTATGTTAACATATATGACAATATCATGAACTTTAATATTTAACTTGTGTTACTGCCAACACATTTATGAGGAGACAACATCTGCTAATAGAAGACAATACAAATGTCGGGATGGAACTCGATAAATATCTAACTTTTTTTATTTCCAAATATATTTGCTTATTTTACAAGTACTTCAACAAAATGTGCTCCGAAACACGTGCAGCACTTGTGCGTACTCAACGTAAACTCTTTCAACTAACCTGATACTCTTTCAACTAACCTGATAAGCAGCAACATCGCACCCCTTCATTGTAGAGGTTACCAAATGCTTGAGATATTTCTACTCCATCAGCTTTTTTACCGGAACGCTTGCCTTTGGAATTCTGTTCTTGTTTCTTGTTTCCTGACTGCATCAACATGCAGAAATTTAAATGTAATGCGAACAAACATCTCGCTGTACAACCTTCCATTAAGCATTCCGTCTATAAATTTGGTTTCTAATTTACTGTTGCACGTTACGGCTTAGTGGCAACATGCCTTCTTTGAGGGCAATCAAAGTAAAATACTCACACACATAAATTCATATTGGCGAGGGAAAATTATTCCAAATTAGCATTCAAGTAGAGTGCTTTCCATTCCAATGTATCATAGACAAAATAAACAAATAAATGACATCTACAACAAAGGCGATATATTTAGGGGATTGGCTCAGTAGTAGAGCCTCTGCGGTCCTGGTTTCGAATCTTGCTAGGTTTAGTCACTCTGATGAGTCGTTTAACGACAAAACACGTGTCCGTGGATAATTATATTTAAAAAATATATATGTCGCTCCCCATTTTGGGGGAACCACATTGGTTAGGGGAAATTATTCCCAATTAGCATATAGGTAGAGTGCTTTCCATTCAAACGTATCGCAGACAAAATAAAAAATACATGACACACACACAATATATATATATATATATATATATATATATATATATACGATCTACCGAATGCCCCCCTCTAGCAAGTGAACACCATAAAAGCTATTCAGCTTCTACAAAACGACCCATTTTAATGTATTTCTCTATATCGTCTTTATGTAAATTTAAACATGTAATCAGCAATAAACGAAAAAGTAACTGTAAAGAAATTTTAAGTAGTCTGAGTCATATCTTAAGTAGTTTGAATAAACGCAGCACTGCCATTTAACTGAAGAGTAAGGAACGAATTACTAATGGAGGATGGAGTACGATTATTTAAAACTTATCTAGTCATGCTTATGGAGCAACAAGATTATATTTTACAATGTAACGGATGATGTACATCTATCGATTGAGAAATTAAAGTCTCTTGACCGACGCTATATGAAAACAGTTGTTTTTAATTGAAGATATATTTTTAGAATGCCCATGTTGTGATGAAGAAAGAATCCCTCAGCCCGGACACTACCATCGACTGCAATCATTGACTACTCCTAGTAAAAAGCAGACATTTATCTTTTCGATGACTGCTTCCCCTTTCCTAGAATGTACAAAATCAGACTCGTTCACCTTTTCTCAGCTTAATAGCTGACACTTTCCGTCTCCTATGAAAAAACCCCTGGCATGGCCTATTCTTAAGTATGTCATTCAAGCAACAAATCCCTATCTTCAAAATAATATCGTACACCTGGAGCGTTTTTAACGGTTAGTAACTTGAATGTTGACGGGACTCTTCGTGCTTACCTAAAACGAACCGCTTCAATGACTAAATCTGCCCTCACTTGAGCAGCGAATGGTGTTAGGGAACCACATTCTGGCATCATAAACGAGAATGTAAATTAATCTTTAGAGGCGTTTCTCACTCAAACACATAATCATCGCGTCACTCACAGAAGACATATCATCGTCGCTTTGATCTTGATAAAAAGAAAGACAGCATTTCTCTCTGTGTTTCTGCTCTTTAAAAATAGAGGAGGTCGAGATGATGCCTACCATATCCAAGTCAAAAGTCGCATTGGACAAAAATTCAGACAGTATAAAGATGCAATATCTTCTGTTTTTTATATGGTGTGCTGCACTTTGCTATTATTGTGCTAACAAAAGTGATTGATTGCGAGTAAATAGAACGACAAAAAAAAACTCTCCAAATGAGGCAAAGACTTCGCATATCTATACATTAGCTGCACCTACCCAGCGTTGCCTCAGAATGTTTTTACTTTCATTGCCTTTTGTTTTGATTAAACTATGTCGTTTTCCATCATTATTATCTTTTGTTTCCCAATATAATTTTGAAAGTTTTATTTAATTATTATAGTATCGTTTTCTTATTAAATTACTAAGTGAACCAAATTGCTATAACACTTTAATTATTTGGTGTTAAGCTAATGTTGCTTTAATGTGTATTTATGAAATTACTAGATGTAAATAGATTGCAACACTTTTCAGCTTTTAATACTTGAGGACCTACGAAGAATTTTAAAGCTAGTTTGAATTAATTTTGATTTAACGGTTAAATGTTTCCAGACTGTGAAAATTCTCGAAGTGTTAACATTAAATTCAGTCTATTGTTAAACTAATAACACAATAGCCGACTTGTTTAGGAAAAAAACGGAAAAGCATTGGTTTTAATACTCATGGCACTCCTAGCTGCACGGACGGACCAATTTAAAAACGATAAGTTAAATATATATATATATATATATATATATATATATATATATATATATATATATATATATATATATTACTATTAATTCCTTAAACATTTTTCGCGAGTATATTCAAAAGTGGCGAAACGTTTTTTTTTGTTAACGTCACAGAGTCTATATATTATTTGTAACTGTGTTATCTTCAGTTGTGCAAAACTATTATTATGACAAAGCAACCTTAACTATCGACAGTTATAGAGATATACTTAAATGTAATCATGTCTTCGTAGAACAAAAAGTAAAAAATAAATAAAAGAAAATGTCTTCCCACACCCGTCTGTAGTTTTCATGGGTGATGTTACTTAGAAACGAGGAAGAATATACTGTTTACTGAGTCGGCACTTGTTTAGTGTGAGTGGTATTTTGAGTTGACTTGATTAATTCTATCTTTCGATTTTTGTTGCAATATCACTGATAAGGGTGCTGAAGATAAACGTTTAACATGGGCTTTAGTTATCCTCCGAATTGTCCAAAAATCAAAACCTTGGAGTAACCCCAAAGAAAGCTGTCCTATCAGCAGGAGCATAATCCCAAAGATGCTCAATTACCATGGTGGTAATGGAATGGAGACCATGCAGTTGTTTCCGGTGAGACAACTGGATGCCATATTAGTGGGAACTGCCTCGACCTTTCTTTCTTAAAGTGTTTACAAAGATAATCGGTATTTTTTACTTATCCTTCCTGCGCACTGTCGTTATTCCTCTGCTGACGTAATCAACAAATCTTCCAACCAAAAATAATAACTCATAAAACAAAACACAAGCATGAACCCAAAACTTCAACTGATTACGTATACCCCTACTATCAGGTTCCCTATTCCAAGATTAGGGGTCTATGCTCCAACTTTCTGAGGGTTGGAATCCATTTACAGGTGACCAAACATGACCTGTTGTTTCTTTGCGAAACTGGCAATGGACTGTCATTTTCTACATATGACTTCATGATTACAGGTTACTCAAACATGACTTCAAAGCCCGACTCCTAAAATCGTCATAGAATCTGCGTCTACATCAGGCACTCTTTCCCATGAGGTGAAGACACTTCCAAGGCAAACCCTGATTTGTTGTATATGTGTTGCTGAGTTGCATTCGCACACAGTCATTTTTTTCTCTATCATCTCATCTCCAATAAAGTTAACGTTATTGAGAAACTCTCTGACAAAATTGACATGTGCTGTCTGCTCTCCTTCCGCTAGAATTTATGTATGTGTAGACTTTTATGTTAATAATGTTGTGTGGCTATTTCTCTCAAACAAGACTGGATTGTTGTGATCTTTAAATGGCGATAAATGATAAGACAATTAGTGATATATCTACAAAAGTGTGTATTTACTACAGAAGTACAGAATAGTATGTTACATAAAGACTGCTGCGAGACTGCTTCGATATATATATATAAATATATATATATATATATATATATATATATATATATATATATATATATATATATATATAGTTTAGGAGTCTGCATTTAGTCATGAAATAGGGTAGATCATCATCATACAATAAAATGGATAAAACGCCTCCTTGATCTTTTTCCGACAACTTACATTGAATAGTGCACACCCAATGCCCTGTCTTTTCTGAGATACTCCGATCACTCAATTGTCTCAATTAAGATTTAAACAAAGTACAGAAAGTTTTCTGATGTATTTGTGTATCAAAGAGCGTATCGATATTCAAGAACTGAGTGGGACAACTTAAAATACTTCATATCGTGAATTCCTATGAAATTAGATTTTTCAAATGGAATGTTTTGCCTTTTATCAGATATATCTGAGTTGTTAGTCGTTGGTATTGAGAGTTGTATACCCTCAAAATATTTCAACCGAGACCAAACAGACAGCTATGGAACATCTTTGAATGTGCTATTGTAGAAACCACTATCTCAATTGCTTTCAGTAAAATAGACGCTCTGAAACTAAACTCTCCTTTAAAACGGCTTATAACCACTACAAAGGCTTTATAGAAAACGCTACAGAATCTTATACCCAATGTGGCGAACTCAGAGCGGCTGATAAGAAGCTTGGCTCTCATAAATTTAGGAGAATAAACTACAGGGTCCAGAAAAGATGTAAAACCTCTATCCTAACCATCATAAATTAACCAGGATTGATCACCTCAGCATTTAATGAAGCAAATAATTTCGCAGAAAACTTGCATTAAATTCACCCCTTAGGAACAGAGTCCCCTATAATACTCCACTAAGAGCTCTGGGAGACAACTGGCCCAGGCAATATTCTTGTCATAGTACTCAAGAAACTGCAATCCGAAATAGCTGCTATCCATACACAGATTTTAAATTGTTGCTTAAAGGAGAACTTATTTCCAACAATTTGGAAGACTTCGTTGGCCTGCCAATATTTGAAAATACTGGAGATACGCCTTCTGCATCCTAGTACAGACCGATTAGTCCCCTGTGCGTGAGGAGTAATTTGTTAAAATCTGTAATGAATCAAGAAGTTGTCAATTACTTCAGTAAAATAATCTACTTAGTGGCAAGCAATATAAATTTCGCCCTTCAGTATAAACTGCTTACGTGCTGAATGTTATATTGCATAGGATCAGTGAATCTGTCGATGAGGATTTGTTTTGTATCTATGGCGATAGATCCTGATATATCTTGATATATCAAAAGCCGCCGATAACGTTTGGCACGGAGGTTTCCTTCATAAAGGTTTTAGACATGGAACAGTTAGAAATGTTCTCTCAACCATCAAATTATTTCAATATCTCTCTGAATCATTATCATACGTCTTGGAGCACGCGGTGCAATGGTAACAAACCGAAGCTTCTATACTTTCACCACCAATGCTCGGATCCTAATTTCTCCCCAGTTGAGGAATACCCCTTCTTTGGAGCTTCTAGGACTGAGTTTCCGTCCAGAGTTTCTGTGGAAGACATATCCAATCTGTTGCTACGGTCGTGGAAAAATTGTTGGATCATTTTAACGTTCCAGAAAGTACCTCATTCCTGAAGAAATTCCCAACTTGTATACGAGACAGATACGTCTTAAGATCGAATACTGCTGTCATATCTGGGAGGCGCCGCTCGAAGACCGACTTTGAAACCTATTGGGGAATGACCTCTTCTCTTCCCTGCAGCCTCTTTCACACAAAAGTGATGCTGCTGACCTCTCTGTAATGTATCGTTATATTCATATTAAGCGCTCGGCTGATCTCCAATCTCTTGTTCCCCTGTAAAACATTGACAGCTAGAACTCGCATAGCTACTAGAATAACAAAGACTATTATTTTCTTTCTCTTTGTATAAAAACAAACGGGAATTCCATGAACAAAGTTTCGTTCCTAGAAAATCCCATCTGCGAGGCTTATTCCCAGCCGACTACAACATGGCTGTATTCAAGTCTAATATAAACACATTCTTGTTGAGCCGTCTTCTTGGATAATCAATCCTTAAGTAACATTTTCCCCATTCCACCCACGGTTTCCAATCACATCGTGGTGGCGGGATTGCCCAACTGAAATCTCTTTAAGCTATATACTCGAGTGGCCCCTGAGCCTTGTTCAGCAGTGAACTATCAATAAAATAAATTAATAACTGATGTAATCAAAACGCCACTTTTTGAATAACAAGTTCAACAAAAGACTACAACTAACTATTTGAAAATCTTGAGCTTTTACAAAATGATTTTAAAACGAAAACAAACAAAGAAACAGTTTTAAAGGCAGTTTTTTTAAAACACATAAACAAACAAGCAGACAGTAAAGAGTAAAGAAAACAAAATAACAGAACTAAGATTGCTTGCTAACATATATAAGATTCTTTCGAAGAAACAGATTTTTCTGTAGAAAATTTAAAAGTCTAGATATTGCAATATCACATTTAAAATTAATACAGAATGATATGAGAACTAATACAACTTTTAAGTGAAACACTTAAATACGAAAATGCTGCTAAATAAAATGCTTCAAATTAAGTGAATCAAATTAAGTGAATCTAGCTTTAAGAATAATTGGTACTAGTCACAATGTTTTTGATATAGTATTATATTCAGGTCAACAAAGAAATCAAAAAGTACAAATGGAATGATGGGATGAGGTTTGAGAAATATACTTTCCAGAGAGCTAAACATTGTTTTCGGTATACATAAAGCTTTAATGAGTAGTGTGTAGACATGGACATTAAAATGTAATATTGCGATTGGAATAGACACAACCACAAAACTAATAAGTAGGATATTACACTTACAGAAAGATATTACAAACATTAGGATTAACTACTTTATTAGAGAAATGGATGAGAGATGATTTCATTGAAACGTTCATGATAATTTATTGCGTTTCTAAAAATAATGTATACTTATTCCACATTTCACTTCGAAATAGAAGGTTATCGTAAAAAACATATTTAAAACAAATAGATCTATTAACCAGTTATTTTTTACTAATAGAGTCATTTAAGTTTCGATATCATACTAGGAACATCAACATTGTAAGATTGAATTACATGAATTCAGAAATAGTATTAAAATAAATTAAAATATTTCTTAGAACTGTCGGATTAAATAATCCTTTTCAGTTTATTCCGCTACGAAACTACTCGGCTGCTATAGTCTCTCAACATAGCCACTGCCGAACTGGGCGAGAAATTAGATGTATTTTAAATAAATAAATTATGTATTTTATAAAAAGCAAGACAAATATCTAAATTAAGAATTCCATTTTCAGCGGTAAACTCAAATGAATTGAAGACAATTAATTCTCTAACCCAGCAGATAATTAATGATTAATTATTAGTGCTAACCGAGGTTAGCAGATGTTTGCTAACATCCATCGTCTGGACGAAGCCTTGCTAAACTAGAAAGGTCGTGGGGGTCTAATAATAAAGTGGGACGAGTACCATAGACATGGGACTGATCCGGATGAACGAGGCTTACAATGAGGCTTACAATAGGGTCAGGAACGTGCCGCATAGAATCCCGCACGGTGACGCCCCTAGACAACATTAGTGCTACAATTGCAGTATACCGCAGGGAATTAAATTAGTATTTTCACCACGATATTGTATACCATGAAAATACCATGAAAATCGATACTTTATGAAAATACATTAAATAAGTATCTCAATATAACCGGCGTGGCCAGGAAATATTTTTTACATAAATGATATGGTTAGAAAACTGATATTAAACGTATATGTGTGGATGTGTGTGTGAGAATCATTTAATACAATCGGTGTATATTGAAACAAAACGACTAATATTTAACCTGTTAGTTAAAACTAAAACGTACACTAATGATGTTATTGTTTATGTTCCTGTAAGCTTTGTAACTAAATTAATTAGGTAGACCGCTGACAAAGAAACTACAGAACACGAAGATATGTGTACAGAAAACCGGTCATGTCTGTTACAGACGATTACCGTAAAAGAGTCCGTTCTTTCATAGAAACAATTAGGACAATAATTAAGAAAATAAATCAACAGAAAGATAAGTAGAGTGATTGATCACCCCCAAAATTGTCTCTTTTAATCATTGACTTTCTCATCACTTTATCGCTCTATTGTTCTTTCTTTCTCTTTCTCATATATATATATATATATATATATATATATATATATATATATAATACCTTTATGAAATAAGGTATTTTTATGTGATCATATATATGTATATATAGGATTAATTGCTAAACAAATTACCAATTATTATGAATTTTGTAACCCAACTGTTATGCGTAACGGATCCAAATATAGGATATATTGAGTTTAATTTAGTGTTATGTACCGAAGGAAAAGAGTGGATCGAAGACAGACCGTCGTGAAAATGCAGATACATTTGGTTTTGTGAAATTTTCACAATAGGAGTTGGACATCAATTAATAAATATTCCCAACATTTAAGTTTTTTAGAGTATTTAAGAGAGATTTTAAATACCGTAATATGAACAAAACATCCCGTTTGAAATTTAAAATATTTCAGATTTGCATTCAAAGTCATTAGACACCAATTAAATAAGATTTCTCAAATTATACTTTTGTCTTAAGACCCTTTAAGATTTAGCCTCATATTTTAGACATTTTCTAGAATAAACATCATATAATGGATTTTGATAAAAATTATAATAAGAATTCTAGACATAAGGTTTAGTAGTATCATATATTTATATTTATCTTCATAAAGAGACATAAAAGAGTGCAAATACTATTCTGTGTGTGGAATTTAATTTTAAGGTACTTTGTTACATTAGGACCCGCGTTAACCTTGACCCTAACCCTTACCCTAACCCGATTGCTAACCCCAACCCTAACTCCCACTTTGACCTTGACCCTAACCCTAACCCTAACCACGAGGTAAAGTTAGCTCGGCTTCTAATGTAACAAAGCACCAATTTAAGTATAATTTATTCTTCTAGGATATATATATATATATATACATATATATATATATATATATATATATATATATATATATATATATATATATATATATATATATATATGGTGTTCCAGAATTTTAGAGGGAATTAATTGTTATGCAATTCTAGGTTTCTACTTGGTTCGTAGCTTTTGATTGACACTCATGATTCATTTAAGAGAATTTTATTTTATTTATGTTAGATGACAGCGGTGTTTTTGTGTTCATTTATACATAAATAACACTAAACAATCAAACATTTTGACAATTTTGCAAAATTCAGAAGGTGCAGGCTAAAGATAGCCGTTAGGGCTCCACGGGACTCAAAATCCATCATTTTTCGATGTAAAAGTGGTTCATGCGACATTGCGGGTCCTAAAACATCCTCAAAAGCTATGAATGGATATAGATGGTTAAATCGTATATAGTACTGTAATTTAGGACCATTTTCAGGCTGTAAAAGGGTTTTCATGAATATAGAATAGCCAAAAACTAGTGAAAAATAGCCAAAATTAGCCAACATTACCCAGCCTCTACAATGGTTATGCATGGCTGTAGTTAGTTGAAACTGACAAGACACTAAGGGTTAACACCAGTTTTGGGGTTTTAGGAGCCCCCAAGGTAGAAATGGGGGTCAAATCACAGCCAAAATGGTAAAACTGCACCAGAAATTACGTATCCAAATGACACCGCTGGAATCATATAAACTGAATAGTGGATAATGCAGTCAATTTAATAAAACATCCTTAATGGCTATGAAATGTCATGAAATAGTCAATTGAAGTTGTGGAAATCCATGGGGAACTGCACAGGAGATCAGCCAATTATGTGTACATCGACTGAAATACACCTTCAATTATTTCCCAATTCTCGACTTCAAAATTGGTTTGGCGTGTACTCATGTCCCAAGCACCGAGCACATTGCATGGAATGATCTGGATTATATTCGTGTTCTGTTCATCATCTATCTGGGGGTATCTCCATGAACGCCTTGCAGAATCACGGTTGAAACATTCCAGATACTCCACCATGTAGTTATTCTCGTCAACCTTTTTTCTAGTTATTCCGATGTACCAATTTCTTCCAAGTGGAGTGTCCGAAACTGCAACAGAAGGTTCATTCAGAGGAATATCATCAGACTCTTCTAGGATTTCAACATCTTCCTCAGTATCAACGCTCACATTATTATCATTATCTGTCGTGCAAGAAAGCAGAATAGAGTTTTCATCTGGAAATAAAACTTCTTCGTCTGCATCTTCATCATGGTCACCAGAAAGAAGAATTCCCAAATTTATTTTCATCTCTCTATCACTCATTCCATTTACCCTGTACATCTCTGGGTTCTCCTGGAAATTCTGTTTGCAAATCAGTTTACGAAACAATAGTTCATTCCTCAGCATAGGTTTTTGTTTTCTCATTTTGCTTTTCTTTCAGTGCTCTCTCAACCTCTTCTACTGAGGCAAAGGGACCACTATGCTTTTTGCATTTGCTAAGAAGAATTGCCGACCTCTCCTTTGAGTGGATAGCTTTTCGTCGCTTTTCTGCAAGCTTTACCTTCGTGATCTCCTGTTGAGCTTCGAACCATTTTTGTTCTTCGACATCAAGCAACTTAGCTATGGCTCTGGATTCTTTCTCAATTGATTATATGTTGGTCTGGTACAGCACATTATCGTCTTTCATACCACTGGCGGTGAATTTTCGATTGGAGCATGCTGTAGCACGGATGGCAAGTTTATCCATACGTGACAAATCCCGTTCACATAAAAGATTGTGGTCAGGAAGTTTTTCAGCCACTTCAGGCTTAACCTTGGTGAGATCTGTTGCTCTTTGATTGTTTTCATCGACATCTACAATTCCATACTCACGTCCACGTTGACGTTTCAGATCAACAGCTGCCTGTTTACAGAATCTGTTTGTGATGTGTATTCCGAATGGCGTGTCTGGTTCATTAACGTTGACAGAGTAGTCGACTTTATACCTCGTCAATGCTTCCATCTGGCAATTAACAAGGTCGTCATGCAGCAATGGAAGGATACACAGCAGAGATTTCGGATTTTCCATCTCACACATGTTCAGGAAGGGGAGTGTGATCTTGTAGGTAGACCAAGCAAGACACTGCAACGCTGTCTTTATGTAATCAATCTGCAGGTAAAGCTCAGAAGCTTTCACTCGTTGATTGGCAGAATTTATTGCGTCCAACGTTGCTTTTAAATCATCAAAGTGATGAATCAATGCTGCTGCACTGTAGGCCAGCAAAGCAAATCGTCTTTCCTTATACAAGCTGAACTTTTTCGTTTTGTTTCGCTTTCACAACGTATCGTCGAATTCGCCATAGATGGATGATTTATGCCCATCATTGGTCACAACTTTACATAGAGCATTGATTGCTGCTACAACGACACCTTTTGACAAGAATGAACGAAGGGTTGGCTTACGTTTGCACACCTTTCCTTTCAGATCTGACTTTTCTTCAATATCTTTCAAAACCAAAAGATTTCCAACATCAAAAGCTTCACATGTGTGGGACACAGATAGGAGATGTAGAGGTACATGATTGGAAGAGAGAGACGTGATCAGCTGTTCAATTTAGAGATTCTTCTGAACGGAGTCTGTCATGACAGCTGTCAGTTTTTCCCAAATCAAAGCTTTATTGCACCCTACTGTCAGAGACAAAGGATTAAGTGATGCCAAAAAAAGATTTACAATGTTCCTTCGATCGTCAACTGCCATGTTTAGTGAACGCAGACGAGATTTCCTCCCACTGGAAGTTTGAATCACCAATGATGGCCACTCACCATTTAGTCTTTTGCGGGTTGTGGTGTTATAGTGGAAGGTTACCACATCAGATAGAGTAGTATCATTTCATCAAACGTCTCCACGTCAACACCCTTTCCTAGAATATTGAAAAGAATGTGATTTTTGTCTTCCATTGAATCAAGTTTGACCTATTTGATCCATGGCCCTTCTAAACTGTGCTATTGTACTCTCTCAAGTATCGATCAAGTTTATCTTTCACTCCTTTTATTGTTGTTAGTTTAATGTCTCTTCCAAATGCTCTTTGCCAGTGAGCCAGCAGACACAGAGAAAATTGATGAAGATGCTCTTTCTGTTTTGTAGATCCATAAGTTTGAGCATGATGAACTATGGCCAAAACGCACTCATGTACAGTTGGGAGGTTTTCAAGCAAAATCAAATCCCAATCATCGTACTGGTACTTTGTTCCACTCATCCTATCTTCTAAACTAAACTGAACGGAACTGAGAACAAAAGAAAATAATTGTTATTAAACTGCTTGAATATAATACAATGCAATAGTTTCGACACTACAATGGTTTTAACTATCTACACCCATTCATAACCATTGTAGAGACTTGGGAACCCATTAGGTTGCTTAACAGAGGATTTCGGCTAATTTGGGCTATTTTTCACTAGTTTTTGGCTATTTTACATTCATGAAAACCATTTTACAGCCTGAAAATGGTCCTAAATTACAGTACTATATCAGATTTAACCATCTATATCCATTCATAGCTTTTGAGGATGTTTTAGGGCCTGCAATGCTGCATAGGACTACTTTTTCACCGAAAAATGATGGATTTTTAGTCTCGTTGAGCCCTAACGGCTATTTTTGGCCTGCACCTTCGGAATTTCTCAATTTTTAAACAAATGTTTGCTTGTTTAGTGTTATTTATGTATAAATACACACAAAAATACTACTCGCATGAATCTGAAATTGTCACCCATTACTTCCTACCCCTAATGTTATATAAACACACGTGTTCGATTGGAAATAATGTAAATTTGTATTTTCAGAAGGTAAAACAACTATTGAATTAATATTTGGAAAACCTTACATGGTAGTAACTATACAATAATATATAAAATAAGACAACCGAAGAAAACCATGTTTTGTAGATGCTTGTGTTTCTGCACGCGAAAGATACTTGTCAAGGCTAACACCGAAGCCACATATAACACATTGAATTAAAAGCAGTTTACCTGCTACCTCAAATAAGATGTTTAACTACTTAGCTTGATCAAAACAACTTCGGAATTAGAAGAGTTTTCTGTAAATATGAAAATCGGATAGACCTAACAGTACAATCCACTCAAGTAATTTTATATTTTGTTTTAATTGTAATAAGATTTTAGCAGTGAAAAAATGTAAAAACATTTCCGTATATATATATATATATATATATATATACATATTAATTAAATAAATAATGGAATTCATGTGAAACGTGACATTTAAAGAGTAAACATTGTTTTAAAAAGAATATTTGTATGTAGACACATCTCGTATTATATAAAAGATTGATAATTGTATATAGATCCTTCTCTATCTTCTGTCTTTCGGTCTCTCTCTCTATCTCTCTCTCTATATATATATATAAATATATATATATATGTATATATATGTATATATATATTATGTAGAAAAAGTTTTATATACATATATACACAAACATTATTTGGCTACACATTTGCAAAAAATGTGTGAGTCACAGTTATAGGGAAGACAGACTTCATTTGATGGAATGAGACAATATTCATTATTAAGTTGAGCACCTGCTCAACTCATAAAGACCAATTCAGATCACCTAAAATATTATTAACTGTTAATTTTTTAAATTATTTTATATTTTATTCTTGTTTGCGTTTTGTCATCAAATAGACCCTGACCTTAATTATAAAATTAGAGCTAAAACTCAGACAGACATAACGCGCTTTTAACATTCGGTTGTTCAAAGTTGACACGGCATTGAATCGCTAAAATCTCAATTTTCTTTCATTTGTAAACAATTTGAATATTTCCTATGCTATATTTTACTTGCAGAAGAAAATTTGAATTTCATTGCCTTATCCATGGATAGCATTTTTTAAGGGGGAGGATTTAACTTGTAGCAAAATCAAGGGAGACGGGAAAGCGCTCTATCCCTTAAGAGACTGCACTAATGGCCTATGCTGGAAATCTCATTTCTTTGATAAATCATAACTCAAAAACCAATAAACCACATTAGTTAAAACTTTGCACAAAATTTATATTTGATAGATTCTATAAGTGTGAAAAATTTCAGCATCATTAGTCAAAGCAACCCAGAGATCCAGAAAGTTCAATCATGAAATCACGTTATCTGTGTGTACGTACGTACGTATGTACGTACGTACGTACGTACGTACGTACGTATGTGCCACCCTGTATCTCATCAACTATTTGATGGATTCAGCTGATTTTTGGCAGAGATAGAGGTTCTCGGGTCTAGTTGATGGCATTTTAATTTCAGTTTACTATATACCTTAGTTTTCCAGAAAATTCCAAAAAACCTTAAAATGACCAGTATTCATACACTTTATTCTATATCTTATCGACCATTTGATGGATTCAGCTGATTTTTGGCAGAGATAGAGGTTCTTGTGCCTAGTTGATGGCATTTTGATTTCAGTTTACCATATACCTTGATTAGTCAAACTACCAAATATATCAGTTATGAGAAGGCATTGTATTGAGGCATAGCCTTTACAAAAGTAGTGACATTCCATGAAAAATGCCATTATACTGAAATAATATGCCCTTAATAGGGTTAAGATGAAAATTCATATACACTTAATGTACAAAAGCAAGGAAATTCTTAAATCATTAAACTTTTGGTGTCATTAAGGCTATGCGAACACAACAGGGCTATGTATTTTACTGGTAGGAATTTTTCTTCAGCGCACCTCACACACGTCATCCACTCATGCATAGAGATTTATACTGTAGTGATGTGATAATGAAATGGTTTGGTATATATGTAGTCATACCCTTAATGACGATAAAAGTGTCAAAATTTGGGAATTTCCTTGCTTTTGTACATTTAGTGTATATGAATTTTCATCTTAACCCTATTAAGGGCATATGATTTCAGTATGCTGGCATTTATCATGGATTATATATAGGTATGCATTTACAGACGTGAGATGGTTATTAGGTATGTTAAACAGCATATCGTATTTAGAGATGATCACTGATTGCTTACTTGGATCATGTGATAACGGACATATTTGAAGTTGGATTTGAATTACTGAATTGTTTTTAGTATAGAAACATGTAATGTGACGCCCGCGGAATTAGCGCTGCAAGAAGCATCTCTAAGTTTTAAAAAGTGAATATCAATATTGGTAAGTGAATATGATTGCGTCCGCTGAGATTGGTTTCCCTTTTATATTCAAGCACTCATGAAATATACCACAAGAAGGTTGTTACAATCTACAATGAACGTTATTCTATTCACGACAAGACTCTATCACGGAACTCGGTACTTCAGTCTCCACCGATATCAGCTTCACCATTTCCATAATAGTCATCAAATTGTCATCATACGTCATGTACCTTGTTTGACCCCCATGGAAAAGAGTCATATAATACTAGAGACTCTGACTGTTAACAAACATTACGTGTAAGCATTATGTACATTAGTATTCTCTTTCGATAAAAAAACCCGTTCCCAGAAAAGACCGAGATAACAACTTGACTACTGCTTCACAATAAAGAAAAAAACGGACAGTACCCATAAAATCCATTGATAAAACATACAGCATTCTTAATGAAACCAGCGATGCACTTTCTATTCATCTATGCCAGAATATCTACAAACTTTTTTTGTGAATGTACTCAATTGCATATCTTTGTACGCGATTCCCAGCCACAAGAGACTCACCTGACGTTAATAGGGAAAGTGGAAAAAAATTGAGATAATCTGATTCTGATCGGTTAACGGAATTATTCTTACAATAATAACAATTGGATTATAATGAGAAATGCGTAATCATATTAACCTCGAATGTCTGGTTTTATTTGTATGCGTCGGTGATGTAATTAGTTGGAATTGAATCACGAGTTGACGATAAGAGTTATGTTCTAAAGGCAAGAGAAGACAAACAAAAATAATTGATTAGCATAATTTCTTGCTTGTTATCGTGCACACTGGATGATGTCAGAAAAGGCGAATATCTAAACTAAAGGGCGAAAATAAGAGAAGTTGAAAAAGAGAAATAGTGTAACTAATTGACGAGAGATAGAAAATAAGAGAGGGAGAGAAAGGGGATAAAATGAAAGGGGAAAAGAGATAAGTTGGGAACATAGAGGGAGAAAGAGAACGAGAAGAGAGGTGAGAACGGATAAAAACCGATGATTATTATCAAAAAATAAATATATAACCAGTAGTGAATAGTCATATCTCTATGCTGATGAGCCCCGGTTATAAAAGACGAAACGTATACGTACATAGATAATAAACAAAACAAATATTTATTATTTGTAGCACCTAGAAAACCCGTCTAGATGGGTACTGTAAGTGTAGTATTAACAGGGCATGACGTCGGTAGCTATAAATGCATCGCCCCTTTTATTAAGTCGAACGCTCTTATGACGTCAAGCCGCCGGATAAAGTGTTAAAGTTATCACTGTTTATTCGCTATTCAGCCCTGGCCTAGTGGTTCTAGCCATCTGGATTTGAGTTGTAAAAATATTCGGAATCCGGGGTTTCGAATCGCATGACCAGTACTGAATAGTCATATCTTAATGCTGATGAGTCCCGATTATAAAAGACGAAACGTATACGTACATAGATAATTAGCAAAACAAATATTATATATATATATATATATATATATATATATATATATATATATATATATATATATATATATTTATTTACTTGAAAATAGATGACGTCACAAAAAGAAAGGTTATCTATTAGTACAACACCAGAAATTAATTCGCAACGGAATCTTCCCTTTCTACCTGGGTAGCACACGTGTATCGGTGGGTAGCTAAGTACTTGGGTAAAGAACAGTTACAGGTAAAAACAATCACAGGTTGCAGTTCGTCTTGGTATACAGCCAGGCATTAACGAAATTACTTACATAGAAAAGCTGAATAAGGCTATCAAATCTATAAATATTTGGTTACGCTGTAAAGAGAATGGGAGGGTTTATAATGATACTAAATCACCGGTGATCACTTCGGTAACTATTTGTGATATACATTTTTTATCTCTCTCTTCCCCCCCCCTCACTCTCTATTTTTCTCTCTCTCTCTCTCTCTCTCTCTCTCTCTCTCTCTCTATATATATATATATATATATATATATATATATATATTATACACGCATCGTGTAAGACCACAGAGTTTTCTTTCTTCGCTATCTTTCTTGTTAATTTCTCGACGCGGCGAGCGATACGTCGGTTTTCTAGTGTTAATAGATATATAACTAATAATAAAACTATGAATACGGCTCTTATTAATAATAAGACACAGTCTCCTGAAGACGGTCGAGAGACCGAAAGCGCTAGAGGAATGGCTCACTATACAACGTTAGGTGCCATATTCCACCAATTAACACCAGAAAACCGACGAATCGCTCGCCGCGTCGAGAAATTAACAAGAAAGATAGCGAAGAGAGAAAACTTTGTGGTATTCAACGACCCGTGTATAAATAATGACTTGCTGCCTATATATATATATATATATATATATATATATATATATATATATATATATATATATATATATATATATATATATATAGCAATGATATGTTAACTTTCAAAATTATCTTGCGCTGGCATTGGTTTCCCGATATTATTTGATTGTTGCGTGCTTAATTGATGATGTCAGTAAAAGATGACGTCATACTTTATGACTTCCCTAAAATATAATCCATTAAACAAGATATGATATGAGAATATATCGTTTATGACATTTGATCTAGACCACATGTGATGCGGAGTTGTTATCTCCCAACTACCAGTCCTAGTCTCAATTTGACCATTTCTTTCTCTATAAAGTTAAGAATTCTGTCTGGTACATTGTACATTTTTAAGCGTTTAATTATCCATATTTATAGGACTGTGTAAATCCATGCCGTGCTATTTATATTTGATTTTCACCCGTTCAATATATTATTTTCAAATTATAGCATGCTATTTAAGGAATGATAAATGTATTCGCTTACTTAAGATTTTTCTTAACTGCCATTGGCTTGTCAAAAATTATCGGTCTCTAGTTGCTAGAGATCGTTTCCATGTCTCTGTTATTTTGAATTAATGTTGTTTTTCTTTGAATTATCTACTCTTGTATTTCCGTTTCGCATATACATCTCAATGGCTTGCGTGATAATCTTTCATGTTGATAAGTCAATCTCTTAAAACAAAATTCATGTATGACGTTATTTTCGTTTGCCATTTTTTTTAGGCTGTGTGAAAAGTTTCTTAATTAAATACAGTTTCTGCTTTTCTATTTCCATGAAGATCTGTCTTCTCGTTTGTTATTTACTCCACATCTCTGTTGTAGTTGTGTCGTTAACAGTGTATATATATATATATATATATATATATATATATATATATATATATATATATATATATATATATATATATATTGTAAAACTTTAATTTTTCAAATTAAATTTAAATGAAAAATTCTCTGAAATTTCTTCTTTAAGTGACAATAAAATAACTAACCGATGCGCCGCAAGACGAGTCCATATCTACGCCTCTTTTTTTCTTGTTAACAATAATGAGGGAAAAGACAGACAAAACTAGCTTGTGCATCAAAGAATCGAAAATTTATTAACAATAAAATGGGAAGAAAAAAGTTAAAATAAGAAAATAGGTAGACATGCATACATGTTCATATGTCATTGAAAAAGAAAATAGTAACAAACAAAAGTACTCACAGTTTACAATTTACAATAAATATATTTTTTTACAGACGTGGACATTCTGTTTTTACAGACGTTGACATTCTCTGGTATATTTTTCTTATTTCGCTCATCAGTGGCGATAAAAATTGTCTTGAAAAAGTTCTTTCATTTTTCTCAGAAAAACGCGCCGAGCAGACGACATCTTGATATTGAACAAAAGGCAAAATTTTGGAAACCGACTTTCTTCGGTTTTTATTTTAATTCAAGTAATAATTTAACAAATATTACTCGTGTTTCTGAAAATCAAATAATTATTATTTTCTAACTTAATTAACTTAATTAATTATTATATTAATTTTTATAAATAATTATAACTCCCTTTTTAATATTTAAAATGCGAATTCCTGGACTACAGACTGAAACTTCCAATAAAAACAAACCCACGATGACTTTTGTTCGTTTACCTCTCTGATAAACGAATATTAAATTCAATAAATCTGTTTAATCTCTTAGTCCTTCTGACTAAATAATAAATATAATTGATTCTATGTCGATATTTTTCAATAACTCCTTTCAAACAATTAGTCTTTCTCTTTTAGACTAAGTAAGATCGACGTACCTTTGTCGTGATCAATCTTTTCAATAACAACTAATCGTCATAGGTTTTCCTCATAAACAATGGTTTATATTTGAGTTTTTTAAATACAACCTTATAATTCTAGGACCTCTTCCTCGAACTATGATTAAAATAGTCATCAAATTAAAAACATATTGCATGAAGTCAAAATTAAATTCACATCGTAACTAAGTCATAAATATCTCAAATCCACTACGTCATTTTTAATAAATCTTTTAAATTATTAGTTAAATGAATTTTCGACATAATAATGTCGATTTCAGAGTAACTGGAGTTATCTAATTAATCAACGAGGGCACACTTTTCCTAAGGGAAGAAAAGTGTGTCCACGGAGACAAATTAGATCTAACAAGTCAACATCTCGAGTCTATCTAAAGATAATTTCTTCAATATATATATATATATATATATATATATATATATATATATATATATATATATATATATATATATATTAGTAAGTTTTTGAAAGGCTGTGGACAATGCAAGTTCCGGGTAAGATGCAAGTTGTATGGAACAAAAACAATAACAATAAATCGAATACAAAATATGACTTAGTATTTATTTTTCTTTTTTTTTCTAAAATCTTACATAACAGCAAGAGTGTGTTTAGCTGTTCGTGTGATGTTCGGGTGATTAAACATCACTATTTGATATTTCGGGAAATAACTTCCCTTTGTCAAAAATAATTAAACCAGAAGAAAAATCTTTTTTCTCCGACTGTGTAGAGAATACTACAAAACAAAATGGCTGCAAGATGTAGACCGCAGCGAAAACGAAAACAGTCTCGCAGGGAATGTAAATTAAATTTTATTTTAAGGTTATGTTACATATATGATTTGGTGTTCAAAAATATTTGTGTAATGTTGGTTAAGTGTTTGGTGCTCGATAAACTGTTAGTTTTAATAATATATATATATATATATATATATATTTTTTTTTTTTAATAATTTTTTAAAATTAAGTTTATATTTGATTATTTACTTTTATTTCAGTGTGTTTATCTTCATATTTTTATTTTTTATCTTTCTTTCGTATTTTAAGAATTTTAATATAAAGTAAAGTAATTAATCTCTCATTTTAAATATTCTAGATCTATCAAACTTATCGATTATCGTCTATTTAAGAAGTGTTACTAATTGTGAGTTTCGTCAAATTAGTTTATCGAATTAACTTGATATACTTACTATAAGATAAAGGGGAATAACTCTGGATTTTTTTAGGTTGAAATATGTATAACAATATTAGTATATATACATATATATATATAGAACATATATACACATCCATGCATATATACATATATATATACATATTTATGTATTATTATTTGTTTAATTGTTTATTTATATATTCTTCATTTTCATCTTGTTTACATATTTTATTATTATTATTATTATTATTTATTTTATTATTTATTTATTTAATATTTGCATGTTATTTGTATACATTATATATGTGTTTGGATTAATTTATTAATAATGCTAGGTTATGGAGTGACTCATTTTGGTGGGTTAGAAGAGTATGTTAGAATATGGTTTTTGGTTTGTGGTTGAAAGTGTGTTAGGATAAACGTTCATATGGGGAGGGGCCTATTTGATTGTTTGGGTGTGTGGTGATTTATCATAGGAGGTAAGTAATGAGTGAAGTGGTGGAAACGGAGTCTGTTGAGTGTCAGATATGAGGGTTGGTTAGTGGATGAGGGGTAGATATTATAGAATGAATGGTGAGTGGAGCTCGTGACGCTGATTGAGTGAGGGGTTTAATCTGGAGATGAGGATTGATTCTGTGATTCTAAGGTCACCAATGTTTCTGACAGACGCTAAGATGGAGACATGAATCTCACGCTGAGTGTTTGAGCAAATCTCTGTGTGTTTGTGGAAAGAGGATATACGGGTATTCAAGTGCTCCTTTATGCGCAAGTGTAGCGGTCTTGTAGCGTTGCCGATGTAAATTTATTTGTTTTTATTGCACTGTAGTTTGTAAACACAGTTAGTGCAATGGCACAGACCTGTGTTGGGGATAGGGCAATTGGCCAGGGAGCAGGGTTCGGTGTGTGTTAGTATGTTTATTAGATAGATGTTGGCGTAAGGAGGTGCCAGTATGTGTTAGTTGTATGTTAAGGTTTTCCTTATGTATTGCCTTGCGGATGTATTGGTGATCTTATCGCTGAAGAAAGGGAGTTTTAAGAAGCATGTGTTAGAGAAGGTGCGGTGTCTCCGTGTTTTGGGCTTATTTAGGTGGGCTATGGTGGGGGCGGGGTAGCCATTAGTTTGGAGGGTTTGGTGGAAGTTTTTAGTGTGTAATATTTTGTCAGCAGCAGAAGAGCATTTATTTTGTATTCGGGTGATTTAATTATGGGCATAACTTAATTTGGCTTTTGTGGGCAGGGCAGACTTAAAGTGTATGAAAAGGTTTTTGCAGGCAGGTTTCCTATAGAAGTTAGTATGTATAGAGCCGTCTTCGGTGATGTTAAGGTTGAAATCAAGGAGAGAGAGTGAGCCGGACTCGTTGGGGTGTTCTATGGTGAATTGTATGTGGGGGTCGGTGTTGTTGAAGATGTTGAATATTTTTGTGGCTTCGTCTCGAGAGGATGTAAGGATTAGAATGTCATCTATATATCTGGAGAAGAATATATAGGAGAGGCAGGAGTTAAGTGCTCGTTGCTCTAACCGGTTCATGTAGGTGATGGCTAAGAGACCGGAAAGGCTATAACCCATGGGGAGGCCGGAGATTTGTTTGAATGTGTGCTGCTGAAAGGTAAAGTATGTGTTGTCGATGATGATGCATAAGAGATTGTGAATGTCAGTAGGTGTTAGTCCAAAGAGCTCTAGGTTGTCAGAGGAATGTATGTGGTCGGTGATGAGGTCTATGGCTGGGTGTGCGGGTATTGAGGTGTAGAGGGAGATTACGTCTAGACTAAATATTTTGTTTTGTAGTATTCTCTGGTTTAATTATTTTTGACAAAGGGAAGTCTTTTCCCGAAATATCAAATAGTGATTTTTAATGAACCGGACATCACACGAACAGCTAAAAACACACTTGCTGTTATGTAAGATTCTAGAAAAAAAAGGAAAAATAAATACTAAGTCATATTTCGTATTCGATTTATTGTTATTGTTTTTGCTCCTTACAACTTGCATCTTACCCGGAACTTGCATTGCCCACAGCCTTTCAAAAACTTACTACTTCTATACCCAGCAATGCTTCAAGCAAACTACCATTCTCTACTATATATATATATATATATATATATATATATATATATATATATATATATATTGAAGAAATTATCTTTAGATAGACTCGAGATGTTGACTTGTTAACATCTAATTTGTCTCCGTGGACACAATTTTCTTCCCTTAGGAAAAGTGTGCCCTCGTATATATATATATATATATATATATATATATATATATATATATATATATATATATTCCTGCGGGGGGATAGGAAATACCCGACTAGGACACGGGTGCAGGCTATCTTTACCCTTCTCGGAGTGTTGGACCCCTAATACCTTGTAACGCTACCCATCTGTTTATCTCTGATGAAAAACCTTGCTACCAGCTACTTACGCCGTGGCAGTAAACCTTAGGGGAGGGAGGCCTCATTAGTCCTGATCGCCAAAAACAAAGTATACGGTTTGCAGACTTACAATTGCTTAAGGAGTTGATAGGTGCTGCCTATCGCTGGCCCTTACACTCCTTCTTTGTTTATTAGTCAGGCGCACAGGTAACAGCGCTGGGACGCCTCTAAACACTCAGTGCCTAGCCTTGTTTCCTCACTAGGACAATAAACGCCGTTCTATTTCTCTCTATTTGGGCAACTTGGGGAAAATTTTTTTTCGTCACTAAGTCTTACATGACCAGTCTGGGTCTCTCTTGTTCCGACAGGTTGAGGGTACAGGTGAGACAGCTTGTCTGGCTGCTGTTTCCAACTGAAAGCAAGGAGCCCACACTCTTGGGAGGCGCCAAGAACGGCTGCTCCATCATCAGTTGCATAATACCGTGGGTAGTTGTATGTGCCATGTCGCGCATGGAAAGGGACCCTGCAATTATCCCCGGTGGGTTTTCCCGAGGACACAACCCCCTTGGATCAGGTCGTGACTAATAACTGTTTGTGTGAGCTTATTGGTACTAAACAAGTACCCACCTTGGCCATCCCGCTCTATAATCAAAACAAACATGTCATTACAAAAAATAAAAAGCAAACCTAAACCAGACACCCAACAAAAAACACTTTCGCCTCCGCCCTTGATGCTCTCCTTCACAAATATCTGGGGACATAGAACCAACATCAACGACGTAGAAACCTTTCTCCTGACCAACTTCCCGGATATCCTAGCTCCAAGTGAAACTAACCTTCAATCCTCAATCTCCTCTCACCACTTTGACATGACTGACTACCTCCCACTCTACCGTAAAGACTCTGACAAACATATGCACAGGCTAGGAGTTTATGTTTGGACCCCCCATGACTAAAGAACATAGGTTAGAATCAGATGACCAAGACTACATGTGCTTTAGATTGACTTTACATCACAGCATCAGTTATTTATATTTCTTATACCGCTCCCCGTCGACCCAGGACTGTACTCTGCTAAACTCTGTCTCTGAAAGCATAGATAGAGAACTCTTAATTGACTCGAATGCCCAGATACATGTATTTGGGGATTTTAATGCCTATCACCGCGACTGGTTGGGATTCTCCAGCCTTACTGACGTAGCCGGCAACGCTATGTATAATTTCTCCTTAGCTCACCCCCGTTCTCAGACTGTCGATTTTCCGCCCCGCATCACCGATCGAGTAGACCAACAAGCCTCACTTCTAGACCTTTTCTTGACCTCAATGCCTGAGGCTTGTGTGAGGAAAGCTCATAGCCAACTCGGGAATGCTGATCACATTGTGCTAATAATACATATCACCCTAAAAAGTGGTCCAAAATCTGATGAACCGTTGCTGAAAACAACAAGATACTACAAGCAGGCTGATTTCGAGTCAATCAAAGATCATATCAGTGACGCCCCATCGAAAGAAACCTTCTCACTTCCTGCCGACAAGTGTGCAAACGAATTAACTGAATGGGTCAAAACAGGCATTGAAGCCTATGTCTCCATGCGAAAATTCTTTAGCAAGCCCCACTCTCCTCAATGGTTCACCTCGGAATGTGCAGCTGCCATTTCTGAGAGACAACAAGCATTCCGTATATTTGGCCGCCATAAGTCAGCTACGAATAGACATACATTTATAGAGTCAAGAAATAAATGCAAGGCCGTGATAGGTGAAGCGAATAGAAGGTATAATGAGTCAACAAAAAAAACGCATCCAGTCACAGAAACTAGGTACTCGTGATTTCTGGAAAATCTACAATAGTGTAGTGAATAATGGTCAATCAACGACTCCCCCACTATCAAACCACAATGATGTCGTATGCACGGCCACTGATAAGGCTGAATTACTTGCCCAGCGCTTCGCTTCTAACTCTACTTTAGACTCAGATAACCACCCCTCCCTAAATTCCCATTGCGGACCGGAGCCACACTTAATAACCTGGTCGTCACCCCATCCCAGGTCAGAGACATCATAAAACCCCTTGACACCTCCAAAGCTTGTGGGCCTGATCTTATACCAGTAATAGTAATATAGAAATGCTCTGCTAAACTGGCCCCTGTCCTCTCAAAACTCTACAATAAATGCCTAGCTGAATCTTGCTTCCCCGATAGCTGGAAAATTGCCTCTGTGGTACCAGTTTACAAGAGTTCTGGGAATAGAATCGATCCTCAGAACTATCGCCCAATCAGTCTGCTGCCGATATTTGCTAAAATCTTTGAATCCTTAATCAATCTAGCGATAGTAAGGCACTTAGATAATGCTAAACTTCTATCTGCCCGCCAGTATGGATTTAGACAAGCACGATCTACGCGGACATCCTTACGGTCATCTCTTAACGCATGTATCATACACTTGACAAGGCAGGAGAAGCTAGGTCAGTAGCGCTTGATATATCCAAGGCCTTTGACAAGGTATGGCATAAAGGGCTTCTCCTGAAAATACGCTCATACGGTATTACTGGGCAATTACTTAATATAATCAGATCCTTCCTAGACAAAAGAAAAATCCAGGTTGTCCTCGATGGCCGTTCATATAAGCAACATGACATAAATGCTGGTGTACCCCAGGGATCTATCCTTAGACCTTTGTTGTTCCTGATCTATATAAACGATCTCCCTCATGACATAGTGTCTGAGATTGACTTATTTGGTGACGACACTCTCGCCATGTTGGCAAAACCGACGCGATCATAACCGAGGCATTGACTGCATCCTTAGAAAATGACCTCCAGGCTGTAGTGCATTTGGGTCATAAATGGTTGGTAACTTTTAATGCAGCTAAGACAAAGCTCCTTTCCTTCAATAACTACAATGAACCTCTCCAACCACCGATTGTTATGGCTAATAACACCCTACCTGAGAGTTCGTCATTCAAATTCCTCGGCCTAACCCTTACAGGTAACATGAATTGGAACAAATACATTGAAGATATTGCCAAGGATGCCGCAAAGAAGGTTGGCTCCTTCGACCGTGCTAGTAAACTCCTCACACCTGACATTATCCTGTATCGCTATAAAGCAACCATCCGCCCATGCATGGAGTATTGTTGTCACATCTGGGCTGGTGCATCATCTACTAGTCTCTCCCTCTTTGACAAGGTCCCAAAAAGAATCGCCAACCTAATAAGTCCCTCACTGTCAACCAAGCTCCAGTCTCTGTCCCATAGCCACAATGTAGCATCCTTGTGCTTGTTTTACAAAGACTTCAATGGATTATGCTCCGATGAATTGGCTACTCTGGTGCCCCCTCGACGTAAATTCACTAGACTAACTCGACAATCAACTAAATCTCATTCATTCACTGTGGAGGTCCCTAGATGCCGGAGAGCCTTCTACACAAATAGCTTCTTTTCCTAGTGCTGCTGGCCTCTGGAACTCCCTCCCTGCCCCCTGTTTTTGCCGACAGTACAGACATGCAGAAATTTAAAACTAATGTAAACAGACATCTCGCTGTGCAGATCCCAATTTAGGTTGACCTCCCAACTCTCTCCCCTCTTCTTTTTTCTCAGTAGCCCCTTACGTCTACAGTGACGTTTTGCCTTGTTTGGGGTGAACTATGTTAAAAAAAATGCCATCAACATTGTTTACCATTAGAAACTGATACGTCACTCAAATTGACCAATCAGAGGACGAGCCAGAGATTCAATGAAAACTGTCGTCTGCCCAAATCATTTTAGGCGAGTTGAACCAAAACTTAAAATCGTTACAAACGAATTTCACAGACATTATTATTATTACTAAGCGTTTTCAATAAAAATGAAAATGGCAATTCTTTAAAAAATAAATTCTCAAAATATCGCTCAAGACTAGTCTAGTTTATGTCAGGTTAAGTTGCACTGTTCATACTCTTTCTCTATTTAGGTCTTGGTAAAACTGGCTTTCATTTTCTGTAAAAATTCTCTTCTATGTGTACTGTAGAGAAATGTATCTGTATCTTGTAAGTCTTCGTTTTTGCTAACATATGTCTTTTTTTAGTTCTTCATGTTTATCAGGTAGACT